>JBAGKK010025778.1:0-11213 GCA_037177015.1 Euceroptres primus | reverse complement strand
ATATTACACCAAAAGTGTTAAATTCAAGATGGTTAAAATGTTGAACAGAATTAATGTGTTAAAGCTACATGCATGTTTTATTATTTCACATTTCATGCAATATTATTATTTCTCCTTAATTATTTCTTCAAAGTTATTGTAAATTTATTACTGTAATTACACAATATTATGCACATTATTGAATGTTTTTGGTACAACATCACTTACAATCATCTCTAATTTAAGTATGAAGAACCTGAACACTTATATCTTACAACTATGGCACCGGCTATGAGTAAGAGTATTAAAAGTCAAAATAAAATAATAAAAATCATATTAATCGTGAATATCTAAGAAAAATTTTTTTCATTTCCTTTTTCTCATTCATTATTAGCCGTTTCATATCCGTTAAGAAGTATTCGAGTTCTCAAAACTAGTCAGTGCACGGAGAAAATTAGATATTGAAAATGTGGATATAGTCATTCGTAATATCTAGATATTATCGCGTATTATCTAAAATTATTTTTTCAGTATATGAGATATTACGGGGCAATATCTTTTAATATTAGATTTCTATGATCTAAGATATTCAACTGTAATATCTGGATACTGAATCCGAAGAGTGCGCGCGCATAAACAAAGGACATGGCGGGCAGCGACGTCTTCTGAGTTAGCCGTTACGCGTTACGGTACTGGGTTTAGTACCGAAAGTTGAAAACAATTTAACAATTTAAATTTTTAATTTTTTAGGGAAAATGTTATATATTCATAATCTTCAAAATACGCAGATTGTGAATTTTTAACTATCAATTTGCTAATTGCAAAACTGCAAAAATTTGTATTATCAAATTTTAATCCTCTGTATCTGGTCACTGTTTTATGACAGCCCTAACCTCGATCAAGTCCCAGGTGTGGACCCTTTCCACGAACTCTGCAATAAAGCAGTGGCTAGGGCTAGGTGAAGAGGATTAAAATTTATAAATGAAAACTATTGCAGTTTTGTAATCAGCAAACTGATGATTGAAAATTCATATGCTATGGATTTTCACGATTACAAGCATGTAAAATTTGTTTTAATAAGTTCAAAATGAGAATAAGTATCAAGTATCTTGTAAACGGTAAGAGATAGCTAAAAACGGACATCATTTTTAGAATTTTCATTAAAGGGATGTACACTCGAATCCCAGTTTAAGATGGGTTTTGGGCATTGCCTGTCTTAAACCGGGATAGTCCTTGAGCGTCTCTGAACACAAACAGTCAGGGCCGTACGAACCACTTTCAGTCGGAATAATATGAATTATGTAGGAATAATATGAATTATGTAACTGAATTATGGGAGCGTTCACATCACGCTATTTAGGTATAGTTTCGGTATACTCGTGTCTCGTAATTTAACAGGAATGAAGAGAGACGTGATTATTGCAAAGTATACCTTATAGCGTGACGTCCTATGTGAACGCTCCCTATGTGCGCATGTAAATTTTTTACCATAAAGGATGAAAATTTTTAAATGACGATGAAAAATTAATGAAAAAAATTTTCAACGTGTTTTTAAAAATAAATGCAAAAGGCCCATTGATACTGCTTGCTCTGTTGCTGCGGTACTGCTTGACTACTACTCGACGACCGAGCCTCCCTCTCTACACTCGGACCCGTGCAACTAATGAATGCAGCGAACGAAATTCTAGGAATATCTTAAACCGGGATTCGAGTGTACTGCACAAATAATAAGGAAGAAATATAAAAAAGGTGAAGACGTAAAAGATATATAATGTTGATGTGAATAAATAATATAACCCTAATACAGCTGTTGGATAGCATCTAGTTCTAGGATACTCAAGTTCAATATCTTAGATATTAACAGCTAATATCTCCTTTTCAATATCCCATAGTTCACTATCAAATCTATTCAGCCGCAATATCCAAATATTACCGGTGAATATCTATTTAGTTTTCTCTGCGTGGGCTTGACGGCGGTTTCTTGAGAATTTCCAGGTTCTATTTCCCTGAGAATCTGTTGACACGTGTGTATTATAGTTGTCTCTTCCCCTAGAGTAAAAATTCCCGGGATACAGATTCGAAGATGTTCGAGGTGGTGGAGTTGGCCGTATTACAACTCCTGTGGGTCGATTATAACCTGGTGGTCTTCGAGCTGCTGGTGCTAATAATTTTACAATTTTTCATTTTTAATTAATTTTCAATCGAATTATTCAAAAATTACTTTTAATCTTTCATTACTCAGGCCCCAATTCATATTCTCTAAAAGCAATTACTTTTTAAACTTTATAAACATGACTTGACAAACAAACTTGGTCAACAACTTGACCAAAAATTAGATACCATGTAGCAAAAAAATTATTTGCTAAATTTGCCAACTGCTCATTTAAACAAACTATCAAACTTCAAACAATATTTTGAAGAGCAGATCTTTTAACACGATTCATTAGTGAATATTGCTTCGTTTTTTGGGTAAAATAATTGTGAAACGCTAGAGATTAGGGGTCAATTTGATAGCGAATGATGATCGTAGTACGTTTTACAGCTCTGGGATAAATACAGAACGATACGCTATATTCGCAAAACAAAAATTTGTCAATTTAATTTTTCGAAATGGAAAGTCATTAATTTAGGGTTATAGATGACGCATTTGTGAAAATCTAAACAGAATCATTCTCTGCAAAAAAATAATCTAGATGTAATAAATAATAGACAATTTTTTCACCACCATAGAAGCAATAACAAGATTGTATCAAAGTCTCAAAATATGAATTCGTATGACATCAAGAGTAATTACAGTTGCAAAGTAATTGCTGAGTAATTGTAATTGCAGATAACATATGTGACTAATTATTAATGGACCTAGACCCTGAGTTACACTATACATAAAAACTTTATAATAACTCCTCTTTTGAATTGGTGTAATCGCTTTATTTCTCTGAACGTAAAAATAGAGTAAAAATAACATAAAAATAGAAATTATAAAACAGTCAAAGGAATACTGAGAGTCGTTAAATCTGTGGCCTATATGATAAATAAAAAGTAAGTAGATGCCACACGTCGAAAATACGGGTAGTAAATATAACCTTTTCATTACAATATTGTAATCTCACTTTCCATTCATTTTTTATAAACAGTCAAAATTTCTCTTGGAAATTATAACTCTCTTCACTTGTGGCAAAAGAAGTTCTTTTATCTTAAAAGTATAACACTGCTATAATTTTATTATAGATAGCTATGATTTTATTATAAGGGCAAAATCAATAAGGACGAGTCATTTATCCTAGAATCTAGTATAATTTAGATATTTAGAACTAGCATAGATTAATAAAACAATTTCCTCGCCTGACAAAATATGGTATAATAGCTTATGTACACATAACTAATAACTAATATTGAGGACGGAACACAGAAAATTGATCTGATTCTTATCTCCAATATCCTCTTTTATGCATATTGAATAATTCACCCTAAAAACACAAGCCATTGTTATCTATAATTATATAGTATGAAAGCGGGAGTAATTAATTTTGTAATTGCTTAACTAAGGACAGAAGTAGTCAATTACATTTTTTATTCACTAATCGATCCAAGGGATCGATTAGTGATTAGGGAAACTTCTTCACCTTAAGAAATTCGAGGAAGGCACATCATTTCTTAATGGAAAAGGCTTAATTAAAAAGACTTTCAGTAATTTCGTACAATTTTGTTTGTCTTTTTATGTGTGAAACTATTCGTATAAAGGAAAAACTGGTATTTATTTAGCGGAAAAGAGTACGAAATTAACGAAATTTATGTTTTGCGGAGAAAAATCTGCCTGACGCTTGTTCAATGTTTAACTACAAATATTTTCTTTGCGTTATTTATACACAATTTATACACAATCAGAGTAGTTTTGAGTTTGTGATTATTTGAAATTTAAAATCAAAATTTTAATGCTTTAATAGCAGATTAATGTATACTTTTATCATTTTTTAGTCCATGTTTTATTTTTTTATGAAAGCTACTAAAAACTCTCATGTCTGCGGTTGACGTTTCCAAAAATCTCATACTAATAATAACTATACTAATGCATTATACGTTTTGTTCTATATAGGTACGTTACAAAATCTTTAAAAAACCGCCTCTGAGTCGTCCTAAAACCATTAATCACATTTCAATCGCATATCTTGACTCGAGCAGGAACTATTAAGTTTAATAAAAATTAACACTGATATAAATAATTATCAATATTATTCACAAATTGAAGACTTTCAATCGCAGGTACTATCCAAGCAGGGCAATAGTTTTTTAACTAAAATTTACAAATCATGAGAGTGGTTAGAAGAACCACTGGACTTTTTGGAATGGAAAACTCTTCAACTCACGATACGAATCCTGTTTTAAAAACTGTGAAAAGAGCAAAACAAATAGTCGTAATCATCATCATCGAAGAAGCAGGAAGAGATGTTCCTGCATTACGTCGATATCCAGAATTGTAATTTCTCGAGTTGGACTGAGGGTAGTTTTGATTGGGGTAATTCGGAGAAGGGTAATTTGGGTATACTGGATTCTGTCCTGGATATCTCTGGCCATTTGGTGGTTGTTGTGGATATCCAGGGGGTGGATGAAGGGGGAATTGACCAGGTTGAGGATAACCTGATTGACCATATGGAGAACCGGATTGGCCTGGAAGTGGCATTCTGTTGTTGGTTGGGTATGGTGGATATCCATCATTTCTTCCTGGTTCTTGCTGATTGTTTCCTTGATTCGTAGGGTATGGAGGATATCCATTATTATTTCCACCTGAATTCGAATCCACTGGATGATAAGGCTTTGCTGGTGACCCAAAAACATCGTCAGCTGGTGGTGCATTGGCATTTTCAAATGGGTTGGAGTTTGAGGTGTGACTTCCATGATTGTGGCTATTGGTCTCCGCACCATTCACTGCGGAATCGTATCCTGGAATATTTCGGAATTGCGGGAGATTCTTCATTCGTTCCTGAAGACTTGGGGGTGAGGTATAACCAGAGAATTTTTGAATTTCTTTTCACAACTTTTTATTTTTTAATTGTAGAGTGAATAAAAATATTCGATTGACTGAACCAAAATTAATCCAGAGAGAAAGTTTTTTCTTATTTTCCATAAACTTGATCGTTGGAGAAACAGAGTAGGTATGTAATTAAAAATAATTCGCTTGCAATTAAGAGCAGACCGGCAAGCCTTCGATTCAGAACATGTTTCAGTGAAAATAAGAGGAATTCCAGGGAAGCCTAATCTGCTTGGAGCTCGAGAGGAATTTCTCTCAATTCGAATCGATTGATTCTATACAATTTTTTTTTCAATCTTTCTCATATCGTGAATTTTTAAAAAATATCTCTAATGTTAAACCATTGAAAAAGCTCTTTTTCTTTTGCATATTTCAGCAAAGTGGATTTTTAACAGCTGAAATTATAATCAATGTAATGACTAATCATATGAGATAGTGAATTAGTTTTCTTTTCATGTTGCCGAGATTTAATTTTAAAAAATATCTGAAATTAAATTTTATCGGAGATTCTCTGGTTGCCCTCTTAACGATTGAACAGTAAACTATAATTACATAAAGACGATTGAAGGACCTCATTTGGAATTAATTTATTACAAACCACTACCGGAGAAAGTGCTTGCCTTAAAGAAAGTGAGTGCTTGGTGCTTAAAGCGTACATACAAGTGCGAACTCATCGAAATTTTAGAAAGCCATGTTTTAAAGCTAAAAAAATTGTAAAGGAAAAAAGTTTTCGCCTTTACCTCTAAAAATGGGCACTGATAACGAACTTGTAAGTGAAACACGTTAAAACGAAAAAAATGTGAATTACAACCCGTTATAAAAAAATAGGACAAGTACAAAAAAAGCCACTCGAAAAGAGCTGAGAAGTATAGACTGGTCCCGGTACGCCTTGAGATTAAATTTACATTTTACAATTTTAATATATTTCACTTGTTCTTATTTCTCTTTTGCAAATAAATTAATTTTATATTTGCAGCTACAATGCTTTTATTGTCCCCCAGTCAATCTATTCCGTAACAATTTTGCTAGAGCATTATCAAGAAACTTTTCCAACTCGCACCACTAACATGCATGATATTATATTAAAGATACTGTTCCATTGTCACCATTATTTGCCTTCTACAACTATGTCACTACTTTCAAGCCCAGCAAATACCATTTCAATATCCTTGTCCCAATTATTGTCCTGTCTGGGCAAGAAAATATGGGATCGATACTCAAACTCCACGTATCGAGGTCTACATATAATTCTAGTACTTTTAAATCCATCTCGCCAATTTTAATGGGTTAAAATTTATGGAAAAAAATCAGTTGACGTTTAAAAAATTCATCGCTTCGTTCTGTATCCATCCCGTATCTCACAAATAATTTTATATACACTACACATATATGCACTATAATACTATATACAAATCCCATATTAATGTATTTTAAAAAATTCAACATTATTCTGATAAAGCAACTTGATTCAAATTTCTATGAAAAACAATTTTCATGAAAATAGATCTGAATTAATTCATAAACTGAAATATTTTGGAACGAATATAAATTTTGTAAAACAATCTTTTAAAGAATTATGGTTAAAACTCAGAGAAAACGAAAAATAATGTTGATTTGGAGGGTATTTGTGTCGAGGATAATCTACGTTCAAACTTGTGTTGGGAAAATCAAAAATGCTGTTTTAATGACTTACCTAAACCTGGGGAGGAATTTACGCAGACTGGTCTTCCATTGTCGGTTTTACAGTACTGGCCACTTGGACAGATAAAAGTTCTGCAAGTTTGTTCTGAAAATTCAATTTAATTTTACAATAAAATATTTGATTAGTAGAAACAGAAAATTAAAGCATTATTTCTCTTTTGAATAGTGAAACTGAAGATTATTAAGAATTATTAAGAAGTTTCTAATTTATTTACAAATGGTTCTGAAATTGATAATCTTACCTCCTGAACTCATTTTTTTGCACGTTGGATACCGACCACATTGGCTATTTGAATATGTGCAAGGATCTTCGGCCATTATGCAAACCTCGTTGCTGGGGCAACCAATATCCTTACAAGTTCTGCCATATTCTGTAATTAAATAAAATAAACATTTTAAAAACTCGCACGAGTAAAAAGACAAATAGAAATTTTAACGATACCGGAACTTTTTAATATAAGTGTATACAGTGCACAAAACTATAAATCCGCAATTTAATCAAATGTACTACGTGTCTACTGCCCACAATACAGAACTACTTGAATTTCTTTGGTAACTCTAAAAATGAAAAATAATGGCCACGAAATCCGAAAAATCCTGTGTAATCCCAAACACGTAACGTTGTCCCCAGAGATCAACTTTTCAGCATTATCACGCGAATATCACCTCTGAAAACGAAATTCCAGGTGGAGTAAAAGAGTTAAAGAATGATAGAGGAAAAAAGAGAATACCCTGGGTATATAATTTTGTAGAAAAATAGTATCTACACTGGAAAATCTAGTCTATTTTTCACCTATTTAACTTAATGATGGACTCGCAAGATTAATTATTACGAATCAATATATTTATTATAAAAAACAGAACAAAAAGCGGCAATTCCAAATCCTAACTTGTTTAAAACATCCAAGGAAATCATTTTCAGTTTAGAATTTTCGGGGCCCAAGTTAACATCACAAACAGTTTTCAATGGATCTTCTTTTTTTGGAGTATCTTTCACAAATTATTCAAAAAAATTTCAAACCTACTTTTGTAAGGAACATTATAAAATGTCAGAGAAAATAGAAACGTATAATCTCTGTACAATCTCTGAATATAAAAAGTATTTTTAGTCCAATGAAAGTCACATAGCAGTGACGCCACAGACATCATATATCACAAATTAAAACCTATGGAACAAGTCCCGACGATATGGAGGAAAATGCCACAGGTCAGTCAAGTACACATGACTAGTTTAGAGTTTGATCAAGTATTTAAAAGGGCAACGGAAGAGCGTCATGGGGTTATTTACGTTTTTCATCTACTAGACTACTAGAGCTACTCTCGCTCAATGAGAGAGGCTGAGGCGTAAAAATATTACATCGATCGTCGTTCTTGACGATATTATGCATTTAGCCTGCACCTTGCATAACGTCATAGCACGATAATGGAGCTAATCATAATTCTATTTGAGCTTTTCCCTGTAACCCCATCGATTCTCAATTATCGACACGACCACCATCGTCGCCGCAATGACCACAGTCCCATACATATATATACCGCCAGTATCTTCCCGCCAAGTCACGTTCATCTTTTTTGTCTTCCTCATTCCATTTACCAACCCTCGAAGATAGTCTCCAGTTCACATTTACGTCTCCTTTTCGTCAAAGATACCAATTTAACCCTCACAGACTTCAACAAGGATGTAACCTGCCAGTGAAAAGGGCAAGCTATTTTTTTTAAATTCGTCAAACGACTGGCCATTACAGGTGCGAAATTTCTCTCAAGCTTTGTGTCGTATAAAAGGGATGAACAAATAGAAATGTAAAGGGAATCCAATTTATGTAATTGGTGGGGGAAAATAAATCCAATTTGTAGGGACGAGGGGGAGTTGGAAAGGTTTTTCATTTTATGTAAGAAGACCTAAAGTTTAAAAAATTTAAGGTATTAACTTTATGTTTTGGGTATAGCAAATTCATAATTCGATATTTGAATCCTAAATGATTATATACCTATATGAAATCCTAAAATATTCATTTTTATTATTTTTTTACGTTCTATGAAAAATATATATTTGTCATTAAATGAACATGAATGTCACGCAGGAGGAACCAATTCAGTGAATAAGTGGGTCATAATTTAAAACACTGTTGGAATTTACAAGGCTTTTATTAATAATTACTTAAACAAAAGAGGATTCAATAGCCTTTCAATATTATATAAGATCAATTAGGCAAAAAACACTCGTATACCTAGTCTTACACCAAGGTATAATCAGAGTTAAACGATTAGGGGAAAGTTGCCTAAGACCGGCTATAGTTCCTAAGACGGGTACCCCTTAATATTTTTGTATCAAAAAATTATATTCATCAGTCATGCATGTAGATGTCTGCTCATCAGCAAACATTGCAAGTAACAGTTACTTATGCTGGAGGTAGTCGGTTACGTTACTCAATTACCTAAAAGTTACCTACTAGTTATGTATCTTTAGTTTCGTAAAATTTACTTTACATTGAAACGTTATTGTTAATTTTGACATGTTACAAATATTTATATTTCCAGTTCGAATAACTTATTTTCACATTTTCAATAAAAAATCTTATTGACCTGTAAAATTAACTAAATTTTAAATTCCCAAAATATTAACATTTAAAGTCTTGAAGCGGCTGAATTAAAAATCTATCTAATACAGCTAGATTATATTATTATTATTATTATTATTTTATATGATTCAATATTTGACCTGTCTTGTCCAATTTTAAATGGAAAAATTAATAAAAAATATATAAATACACATAAGTGTAAAAGAATTTATTCTGCTTACCTATTAAAGTACTTTCAGAATAAAATTTATGTTTCAAATGTCTATTAATTTTATTTCTTTAAATTGACTAGAGATAACCCTTCCCCTCATGACTGAGTATTTTCCATTCTTCTTCAATTACATAAAATTTACATATTTAATATTTATAAAAGATTTTAAACATTTTACTTCACCAACACTATTGTGTAATGTAGTATATGCTTTGAGAACTACCCGCAATTTTTACACGATGTTTTCAACATTTCCAAAATCTGTCAACTGCAGCTCGAAACCAATTGACCACTCAAAATGTCCGTGTATACTGACCTATTCTTGTTCATTAATTTGATATGAATTTTCATGAATTTTTTATTGCATAAATTTTTCTGAAACGATGAAGACTTCCGCAAAATATTCGTTAAAATATTTTTACTTACTTTTATATTTATTTTTGATAAATATGAAATGAAAAAGTCATATTTCTGAAAGTTAAAAAAGTTTCGTAATTTTCACGTAACTTTTGTTACGTACGTTGTTTATGTAACTGAGGATGTTCAAATTAACTGATTAACTGATAACAATTCTTTCGGAGGGCAGGTAGGCGCAGGTACATAGATCTTGCTGTAGAGGCTGCACTTTTCGGTCATGAAACTGTCACTATTCATCTACATTTCAATTTAAATTTGGAGGTAGAGCCATGCAGAGCACACAACTTATTGATATTTTTAGATACAGTATCCATAATTTTGCAATTTCTAAAATACTCATGGATATCAATATTTGACACTTATGTATAACGAAATTATGTATAAACATTGTAAAATTTATTCAATATTTGAAGTCCTACATGTTATTTTAGAACTTTCATTTTTGAGGTTTTGACCAGCTTTTTGGATTTTGGCCCCAATGTGCGGCGCGGGCACATTCTCATGGCGTGCTTCGCCGTGTTTATTGCTCATGATTTACTATTACTATACTGTAAGTAAATTTTGTAATTTTATGAATGCGAAATTAATTTGCTCAAAGTTACTTCGACTTTGACAAATACAGTCTCATTATGAGTCTCGCGCTGCGCGCTCGAATATATCCTCAAAATGAAAAATGAATGTGTGAAGAAAACATATATATGGGGCATTATTTCTCAAGTGTACCAACCCCAAAAAATGAATTTCTCCGATCGGGCTCCAATTTGCAAAAAGTTTAGTCCTATTAGATGGCACTTCAAAAAAGAAAGATTGATCAGTTTGGCCAAAAACTCGCCGAGGTAGAAGGGGTGAAAGTTTTGTACTTTGCGCATAGAGCCTCTATTTCGGATATAAATATGTATCTTTTTATATATAATATAAAAAATTGTGACCCTATCGTTTTCAATAGATTTTTTCCCAATCTTTCGAATCGAATAAACAAAATTTTGAAAAATTTAAAACTTAGCCATCATTTTTGAAAATCAAAAATATTTTTGATTTTTTTTCTAAGTTCGACTTTTTTTCTTTCTTTTTTTTGACAAAAAATAAAGCTTGAAATGCTTAATTTCGGATCCTTAAATAGCAAAATGTCGTTTTTTGTTATTTTTGAAAAATTTAATTTTAAGTAACCTGGTAAATTCAAAAAATTTTTACTATGCGTGAAAAAAATTCAGAAAATTTTTTGTATGTACAGTTTTTAATAAGAAACAATATTCTAAAAACAGAAATTCAAAAAAAAATTTTTGTTGATTTTAGAATTTTT
>JBAGKK010025767.1:0-11213 GCA_037177015.1 Euceroptres primus | reverse complement strand
ACCTTAATAATAATCAATATTTCAATAATATTGATTCGACCAGTAGACAAACAAAATTAACATCTAAATTCTTAAATGATATATAACCTCGATTGATAAATTAGTAAAAGTTAAAAAAATTAAAAAATAAGCTTTGACACGTAAGAGCGGAATATGAAGAGATATTTTATTTTAGAAGATATAAATTAGATATTAGAAATATTAAATCTGACTATAACCGAAAATTGTTCTATTTTTTCTTTTAGACGATTCTACAGCACTGTAAAACCACAGGAACCATCAAAACCTGTAGATCATAAAAACAAAGTAAATGAATCGTCCAAAACTGCAGATGTCCAAAATGTAAAGTCCTCTGCAATACAAAAAATAATGAGTTCAGCTGCAGGAGTCGCTGCAGGATCTGCATTAGTAAGTAAACCTCTTTCGATTTAAAAGAAGCCATAAATTATTTAAGCAAAATTTAAAATTCTTAATTAGGGCCACGTGGTTGGAAATTCCCTGACAAATGCAATAGAACATTCTCAACCAAATCAGATAGTCGGGGCCACGTCTTATCCAAAAGAAGTTGAAGGAATTTGCTCGGCAGAAGTCCGTCAGTTTTTCGAATGTGCCTCTCAAAACGAAAAGCTCGACACGTGCAAAATCTTCCATAATATAATGCTCGAGTGCCAGCAACGTTATCAATTCAACAAATAAAATCAAAATAAGTATTGCCTTTTTGAGGATCCTAAAGAAAAGAAACCTGAAGCAGGTGATTTATGAACAGGTTTATTAACTTAAGGAGCTCTTATAAGAGATGGAGATTGAATCAACTGAACATGTGTATAGGGGAACGGGAATGGTAGACTATCTTTTATCTGTATTGAGGACACGCATCACCATAAAACCAGCGACAGTGGCCATCGCGATTCCAATTCCTGCCTTCCACCAGACAACGGATTCACCCTGGATCAAGCCGAATTGCTTCATGTGTCTGCAAATTTCAAAAAAATTATAGATTAGTAATTGAATTCAAATAAATTAAATTAACGTATATTAAATTATATAAACTAAATCCCTCATCGTTCGGTGAAATTCTGAAAGTTGATCAAACGCCTGAAAATTTAGAGATCTTGCCGGACGATGAAGGTACAAAATTTTAAGATGAAACTAATTTCAAAGCTGGTCATTCTGTTTCTGATGTTATGCGAGAAAGCGAGTTAGTGAGACACAAAGTGAGATGTTGATAATGTAACTTATCATGCACATGCTCGACGTATCGCGTTTAGTGTGATAACTGGTAAGTTAATGTAGAGCACACTGAAAAGTAAATATGAAAAATTATAGAACGAAACGAAACCTTGTGAGGGAACTCCACCATTGACTAGGTGAGGGTTTCAGAAGCAACATGTGGACCATACGTCGCAAAGGACTGAAAAGAGGCAACAGGATATCGTTACGAAAGTGCGCTCGTGCTGAATATATTTACAATCGAGCGGAATGGCGATCAAGTTCGACAGGAATGCTCTGCGCATTCAGACATGCATCTAGATGATTGTTTTGATTAATATATTCTACTACCCCACGAAAAATCTTCGAAGGAGTTTTAATGCTTCGAGAATTTTTAGCAGAGAGTGTCCTAAGTTCGAGATTGAAACAAGAATCTAATTTAAATTTATTTCAAATTTACGTCACGAGTATTTGAAATCTATTTCTTAAAATCGATAATTCAATTCTCGAACACTTTGAAGATTACGAATAATAAACCAACCTGTGTTTGTAAAATAATACCCACGCTGCTTGAAAGCGGCTAAACACGAAATATAGCTTTTTATTAGTGTCTGATAACGTTCTTAGTTTAGAGTTCAAGGGGATAAATATCTATTTTTTAAAAAAAGTGAAGAAACTGAAAAGGGACTTTTCATTGTCTCTACTTAAAACTTCATGACATAAATCTACCCTTGATTGCAAGCATTCTAAACTTAGTTCTGTAGCATGTCATACATTCCTCAATTGTAAGGGTGGGAATAATAGAGCATAGAGAGTAAAGAAATTTAAGATAAAGTTGAGAAGGGAAACTTACGGGAAGGCTGCCATCGTAGCAAGCTTGACGAATATTTCTCGACGCACTGTTCGAGATATACTGTAAGGCTGTGGAGGCATAAGTTTATATTTATTGCAGAAACTCGCAGGCTGAAGAAGATATTCCTGCTTCACTTCGGCGAGGTCACTCTTATTCGCTATTATAAGAACGGGAATTTTACTCTCGGCAAAATACTTCTGCAAAAAAAATGTACAGAAAATATGATTCGCAATCAGTCATTTTCCAGATTGAAAGCTAAATCTTCATTTATTTTCATATCTTCATTTAATTTTTGAAAATTAAATGAAGATCATGAAACTTACAATATAAATTCGTGCGATATACTCAAAGGATTTGGGGCTGCTAGTATCGTAAACCAAAGCCGCCACATCGCACTGAATTTGTGTGGGGGTTAAGGCATCTTGAACGTTCAGGATGTTTATATCCCTCAGGATTATTGTCTTCTCTTGTCCGTAAACGTGCACCGTATTAACGGTGACGTGAGAATTTTGAGGTACTTTTTCATCCGTCAATTTCTAAAAATTTCAATCAAATAAGAAATTTCAAATAAAAATAGAGAATTAAATTAATTCTCCATGCAATAAAATACTACCTCCAGTTTTGGATCAACAAATGTCCTGCAGAGTGTCGTCTTGCCGCTGCTTTTTGGACCAATCACATGACAACAGTAGACATTACGACTGGACTGCTTCTTAGCAAGATCTAATTTCTTCTCCCTTGTGACAGTGACTGCACTTGTGGGGCACTCATTGTTGTACAAATTATAACCAAGGTATGCCATATATTCTAAAGTTTTCTTAACGTTAGTATAAGTTAGCAAAGCCCACTGACACATAAAACCTTGAAAAGTAATCCACCCCTGCAATAAAATTTGTTTTCCATTAAGAGTTTTTGAAGATAAAGAAAAATTTCAAGAGAAATTTAACGTACCTGCTCATTTGTGCACACGGTGTGTTTGTACTCATCACCCCAGGGCGGAGTGAGACATTTTGAAAATAGAGATTCCATTTCCTCGGGAGAAAGAGCTCCATCGTGATCACGATCATGCATTGTGAACAGCAGAGTGAGAAACTCTTGCCCCTTGTGCGAAAGCTCCGTTGTACATCCGAGGGGAACCTTTAGTCTATATTGAAGAGAAATTCACTTGGTATTCAAATATACATTTGAAGCGTGCTCTAACAATAGTGCAGTATGCGCCATTCGGACGATTTTACAGGTTTTGAATTAAATTATTTTAAAAACTAATAAGCAAAGTACTCAAGTGAAATTTCAAAAGGGTATATATTTTGACGAAACTTAGATGTGATCCAAGTCCCATATTCTTCAAGTTACCCAGAAAAAAGTAACGAGTTAGTGAAAAGTACTGTTTATAACTTTTATACGAATTTCCTGAATTGATTTATATTAAACGAAAATAATTGTGGACTCATCTCCGGTGGAATTGGAAACAGATTTGGAGAAACAATAATCCTGGTAAATTTCAAAATTGTATCCAAAGTACTTTTTCTTCAGTGAAGCTTTGAATACCCATAAAAATACACATTTTGACATGCCACTTCAAATGTATTTTTTAGCTATTATTTTCATTTAAAATTAATATTTAAGAAATAGAATAAAAAATTTAAAGTGTTATCTATCGCTGTATCATCACCAGAGTAACTTTGAATAAATAGTTTTCTAGTTTCAAGACTTAAATATGTGTTAAAAGGGCCATTCTGCCTACACCCACGCATCCTTTAATACGATTTACGATTAAAATATAAATAATTCATAGATTATAAAATAAAAAATCAACGCCAAATAGACCAATGTTAATAATGTTTGAAGATTATATTTTTTTAAATATGGCCGCAACTTGGTTTAGACGAAAGTCAGTGGCTTAGCTCATATTTCATATAGGAATGGAGTACACTCATCTCGCGTAAATTGGCCGGCCTCGGGGGTAGTCGACCAATTAGTGGGCGCTATTAAAATCCAGTTTGAACCGGATTTAAAGCGACGAGCGAGCACTCTTATGTCAACACTCAGGACCGCAAATATAGTTTCTGAACGTAGAAAAGTATATGCCCAGAGAGTCGCGATGTAAACAACTTCTGGCGGCCCTGACTGTTCGAGCGATGGTACCGTTTATCCCCGAGGCCGGCCTTATAATGAGCGATGTGTGTAAATATTTTTTCTCATACTTGACATAGATTGTAAAAATTGAAAACTTTTTTTGTTTGTTTCGTCTGCTTTGGTTATTTTTTTTTCGTTTTTATTTATAAACAACCTTTTTGAAACTTTCCCGCCTTCCATTTTGAAAAGATTAAGAAAAATAAAAACGAAATGTTCTTAAGTAGTACGTCAATTGTTTTATATTCAAAGTAAAACAACGTATTATGTAGCAAGCGTTAGAAGAACAGTGCTGAATATCAATGACATACATCGATGTATGACTAGACGATATTTTCAAAACTAAAAAAATTACTTTGAGAACATTTTTTTCATTATAATATGATTGCATACGATGGAGGAAAGTGCCCAAATGTGCCTAGAATACGATTCCACTTCTAACTCAATTTGGACCAAATTGGTGTATAAAGCACTGTTGTAGAGCACGCTTCATTTGTTGATTGAATAAAATGAAAGAAAGGTTTAAAGTATACATACGGTGGATTTATATAATCTTTCGCCATCTGCAGGTCATTATCGTATCCGAACTTCCTTAAAACTGCCCAAGTTGTCTCATTTCTTCCACGTTGAATAAATAAACATTGTAAATACATGAATCCTTTCAAAGTGACGGAGCCATTGTAAATACCGTCATTTATGTTTTTGGACAAGACAGCCTTGACGTCTTCGAGTACTTGAGGTTGCAATGGCGTGTTAAAACACCACTGCTGAAATGCGTTCAGCTCCATGTCACTTAAAAGACCATCGTTGTCTAAATCACAAATCTGTAAAAAAAGATCATTAAGTTTAATTTCCTCATGTTTTACGGAAATTGAAGAAAAGTGAAACACTTACTTTGAATATTCTCTTCAATGCAGTCTGACATTCTTCTGTGAGCTGTAAACAAAAAAAAAAGCAAACAGATAAAATATCTAGAAATAAACTATAAACTAGGTACTTATTTTTTAAGATTTTAGACGGAAATTTTACGAACCTCCTGTGTATCGTAATTGTACAAAGGAGTTGTAGGGTGCAATACAGCTTTTTGTGCATAATAGAACATTTCAGAAATATTTTGTAACGTCTTAGCAGAACACTGCAACAAAAGAATAATAATTAATTAGAATGCGACATTTAAATTGAAATAAAAGATGATTGTTAGAAAAATTTAAAATAATGAATTAATAAAATTGAAGCATTACCTCTATACAGCTTTCGATTTCGGAAAATTCTTTCATGATTGGATAGACAGCCTGAAAATGATCAAAAATATGTTAATAGAAATTCAGAATTGATTTGGAGTAAAATTGAATTAAGAATAATTGAAAAATAATTTACCTCTATAGTTGAATAATCGACGAGGTCGATTTTGTTTCCTACGAGAACTACTGGACAGCGATTTGTAGTCGAGCATTTTCTAACGAGAGGCAACCAATAAGAGGATGCTCTGTCAAGAGTATCTTCATCTTCGACAGAGTAAACCACGCATATCACGTGAGCCTTTTGAATCTCATCGCACAACTGGTCTTCTGTTTGTTCAGCGGCTATTGAAAGATTAAAATTAGTAATGTGAGATAAATATGAGATTTGTGAAATCTAAAGCTAGCTTTATTTACCAGAATAGTCGACGATACGAGTCGGCACTTGCTCTGGAGTGACATCAGCAGGGATGGTAATCTCTTCTGCTTTACCAGGAACATCTTCAGCATACTCGTCACTTACAAGAGATAGTATTAAGGAAGTTTTACCTGCATAGGAAACAATCGTAATAAATGGTCGACCTTACAACATAAATTTATATCAAACAAAAAAAACGGCCGTTCTTACATTACATAAATGCTAATTGTATAAAAGATAAACAAAAAATTTCAAAGCAGACTTTTTAAATAGTTCTCCTTGTCCAATGGATAATAAATGCATTATATAACTAATATTGTTGTCTGCAGGAAAAAACAATTAACTATGACCTACGCTTTACTGTTTTATTCATCCATTGGGAAAAAATTAAAGGATGTCAAATGTCAAAATTATAAATTAGCCATACTCCGTGCAATAATTAAAATTCACGCAAATAGTTAATGAACTCTATTAATTATAATTCTTCAACCTGACAGCTATTTTCCTGGTATAACTGTCTGTTTCTTAAATCTCTACTCTGTTCTAGGAGCAAAAAGAAACTTGTCAGCAAAAATACAAACACTATTTTTTTTATTACATACACAGTTTAATACTATAACAATGAGCAATCCGATGACTGACACTTGAACTAAATAACATCTGATCGTGTCCTTGCAATATTTATATCGCAAATAAGGTGCAAAATACCAAAGTACACTGTAGATATATACACACAACTATAGACAACCTTACTATGCTTACCTACTCCACGGTCACCGACGAGGAGGATTCTGACGTTACGACGAGGAAGTACCTGACGCTGTTGCACCATGCTTTCCGTCACAAGGACCTAGTGCAGGTTGTGATCCTGATCCTGGAGGATCACTCAACCCACGAGCGAAAACATCGCTGCCACTTTAAAATTCCTCAAGCCGAACGCTATGACCTAACCTATATCTTTCTTCTCACGCCAGTTTTTTCTCAGTTGGCGATCTTTGTCACGGAGATTTTCTACTTCTAGGTCTTCAGCACACACAACATGATGCCCCGGATGGGCTGTCAAAAACCGACTCTCGAATCTTTTAGTACTAACGAGCACAAACGAGCAGAAGGAAAAAACGAAACGAGAAAAAAATTACACCCGCGGCGAACGCTCTCGGGGGCACTCGACGGAGTTCGGCTGCCACTTCGGCTGGGGGCACTTGGGAAGCTTTGGGGTCTTTGGGGTGGGCTTTTCAAGGTTACGTCCAGCACGATCGTTGTGTCAGGTTCACACGTGGACGTGGTCAATAATAGAGCCCCGATGATGCCAGACGATCAAATTTGATCTGAATGATATTGATAAGATAAGCATGATAAGCTTGATCATTTGACACTTTATCTAAGCTGCTTTTGAGATTAGGTTTCTATGGATGATGGACCTTCAGGAAATAATGCCGGTGAGGTTTTTTTATATTTATTTTGGATGAATTGTGTTGTGACTTCGAGGGAGTAATGAGGAGATTCACAGTGTGGACTCAGCTTGAAAGATGTTTTTTTTTTCGTTTTTTTTTTGTAAATGTCACTGAGGTGCTTTGATTATATACGTAACTGCTCCCGCGGTTTTGTGCGGGTTTCGGGGATGGCCTGAATGACCTTCGAATAAAATTGAAGGTCTCTCCAACGTAAACAAGTAACTCGGTACCTTGCGAAACTCCGATGAGCTACCAGCTAAGCTCTCTCGCCCCTTTGGACCCCGTACCGTATGCAAAAATTCCTGGAATCCATCTACCGGGGTGAAATAAAGCGGTAGAACAGTGTATATGATGTAGGTATGTATGTATATTGAACACGCGTTGAATTTCGCGAATATGAAATGAAGAAGCAATATGTAGAAAACCTGGTGAAATCGTTCCAGAGCAATTTCCTAGATGAAGTATTAAGATATTTGCTATGCTCTATAGTGCATCGTAAAATGAGTTATCATTTTCTGGGCATTGGACCGAACCTTTGGAATTCTTTGGAATATATACTTTATTCCAATTATATTAGAGAGGTTTTAATCATTCTAATGGATTTACTAATTACATCTTAATTAATCTACTCATAAAGTGTGGGCTGAATTGCTTTCCATACGCTAGGATGTCGTGTTTTCATATGTTTAATGTAATTTTATGATCATTTTATTGGAACTTCTTTTTTTGGAGTAAATTTATTGTTGTTTTTAAAACCTCCAAAATTAAACTATGTATAATAGATTAGAATATTATATTATTAAAAATTCAATAAACAATTGGTGGTTTTTGTTTTGAATTTTTAATTATTTTTAAATTACGATGTACCTATCTTTTGTTTGATTCGTTTACTTTAAAATAAGAGTTTTTAAATTTAAACTTTTAACGCGCCTGCATGATGTCTTTTCGGTATACAATAAAACAAGTCAGGTTAGCGTTTTTGAGTTCAAATGATTAGATTTCAAACTATTTTCTATAAATGAATAATATTTATAAATAATAACTAAATAATAAATTTTGAAGAATTTTTACATAGCAGTTGAAATAATTTTTCAATAATGAATTTGCAATTCAAAATTCTTTATGCAGCTTTCCGTTCATAGATCCGTGATTTAATTAAACTTTGAAAAAAAAAGATAAATTTTATTGGAATGATTTTAAGCGTCATTTAATAAATTCGAGATTATAATTCGTTGATAACATTTCATTGGCTATGAGGTCTATTTTTTAAGATCTACTTAGTTGTGAAATGATAAATTTTAGGATCGGCAAACGTTTCGGCCCAAGTAGGGGCCCTCTGTTTATTTATTTATTTATAGAATGTTATATTCACTTTATAGTTGTGGTTTTTGCGCCAACATCTGGAGTTTACGATTTATATTATCTTTAACAAATTTTTGTGGGTAACAATTCTCATACAGGTCATTTTGAATTAAAATCAAATTGTCGTTATGGAATTGTGGATCTGATAGAATAGAAGTATAGCCCTGTCTACTAGATTTGAGAGAACACTTCTTTTATAGATCAAAGAGTGGTTGGAATGGAAGTTGAGGCACCTTCCAGACCACTTGGGTTTACGAAACCAATTACCGACATAATATTTTTTGGTTCTCACATTTACTGAGTGCTATATATCTATAAATCTGATAGTTTTGTTTGTTTCTTTTTCTAACGTGAATTTAATGGAATCAATGGGATTCTCGTTGAAAAAATCTAACACGTAGTCTACCTGTGTAATCGGGACTGCCACGAGGATGTCGTCGACGTACCGGAAGTACATCGGTATATTGAAACCTAATGTTGATAACCTCTCTGTTTCTAAGTCATCCATTAACTATGTCAGCGAGTATTGGGGAAAGAGGTGATTCCATTAGTAAACCTCTTTTTTGATAATAAGTGTTACCATTACATAAATTTGAAATCTGTACTATTTAAACAGAAGGCGGAACGCTTCCTCGAAATAAAAAAATTGTGTTCAATTGTTTCGGCGAGGACACAATCTCTGAATAATATTATTTTTTGATATTAGTTCTTTATTCATCTTGTGTTCTTTTTGTCAAAATGTGCAATTGTGTATACAATAAAATTGTTATTAAACGTGACAATTAATTCTTGTTATTTTCCCCAGTTTTCTGCTTAAGAAATTGTCATCAATTATCATTTTCTTATTAAATAAACAATTTTATATAAACATTTTTTATTATTGCTTAACGTCATCATGATAAATTTGAATGTTTAGTTTCATAATAATTCAATTTTATATAAAGTTTTTATATAAATTATATAAAATAAAATTTTATATAAAATTAAAGTTTTTGTAAATATAATATCATAAACTTTTGAATGCTTTTCATTATTTTATCATTAATTCTTTATGAAGGAGTTATAAGATTAACTTTATTCAATTAATAAAAAAAGTTGCTGATGTATTATCGCAGTCAATAAAGTTTTATTCTTTAAAACGTAAATTATTATAATTCAAAGAATTTTCGACGAAATTTTTACAATGTTCATGCAACTTTGATAGATTAGCATCTTCTATTATATTAATTTTATTATTTAATACATTTATTTGACACATTTGCATTTTCCAATTTTTAATTTTATTTTTAAACTTCGTGCGCAAAATGCTACTAGCGATGTACTAGAATGTAATTGAAGCCGCCTTTATCAGACTTTAGGATGTTTTTTTAATTTCTAACTTTGAAAAATGAACCTATTGCAATTACGGCATTACCTTCTAACGTCAAATTTTAACGTACAATTATAATTGCAACAATTTAGATATTTATTTTGTTGCTTTTATTAAATATAATGCGAGATTACTTTAAGGTTACTTTATGGTTACGCTGTAGCGTAACCCTTGCGTTCAGGCGGTCCGCTAGGGTATGAATATCTATATAATTTATTTTTGAAAGACATTAATTAATATTTTATTATTGTCGACATCATAAGACAACTAAAAGAAAATAAATGAAAAATTTTAATTTACATTAAATCAAGAGCAATATCAAATTGTATTCCTTATTTTTACGATTCGATTACGCTTGTAAAAAAATATCAAAGGTAGCGTAAAGAATTCCTAAAGTAAATCAATTATTTACTAAGTCTAATTTTTCCTGCTTTTTAAGCTTACAGCTTTATTATTTTAGTTGACAAGAATCATATTTATTTTTATAGCTATATGAAACTAAAAAGGAACAATTAAACTAGTTTTGAAAAGAATCTTATTTTAAAAAATTAATCTCATATCCCAATTAAAATGTATCGCGTGCGAGTATGAGAAAATAAATATCGCTTTATTCCATGCATCATTTATATCTCATGATAGTCTAATTAAAACATTAATTTTTTTCATTGAATGAGTTGATGATTCAAATTTGTATAGACCTTAAAATGTAAGTAATTGCATCAGCTAATAATTATGCTCTACGTGAACGCCAGATATTAATTATATCTATTCTTCATACGATAATTATCAGTTTGACGAAGATGACGCAAATTTGACTGCAGTTTTCTCACAGCAAAATCGTACATTAAATATTATAAATAATTCTTATCAAAGATCAAAGTTATACTTCAATTGTTTTAATTTTAATCTACAAAAGTGTATTATGTATTTCACTATTTGCAACGAGGGGCTATTCACTGGGCAATCGACTGCCGTAAATTCCTCTGATTTCCATCGATTGCCAATGAGTGGAAGGGAAGCAGAAACAGAAAAACAGTTGAAAAACAAGAGAGATACTGGGATTTCCAGAAATTTTCGAATATGATTTTCGGCAGGGATCTGAACGAAATTAAGGGTCATTTTTCGATATTTTCCAATTATTTCTATAAATTCAAAATAATTTGGCGAAATATTTAGC
>JBAGKK010025756.1:0-11214 GCA_037177015.1 Euceroptres primus | reverse complement strand
CGTGAAAAATAATGCTATGAAAAAAATCCACACCCTTGAGCCATTTAAATTTCAACAGGTTGAAATTTCACTGGTGTTTCCCCTTAAACTACTTTTTTATGGTCTAAACTACATTGTAAACTATAGAAAAAGATCTTGGGATTCTTTTTTATGAATTTTTAGTTTAATTGTTTTTTTGAAAAAAAACTTTTTTCAACTTAACATTGAAAAAATAATTATAAACAACAATAAATATAAAATCGGCTCGGAGAAATCTCTTAGGAATTTAATTACCTTAAAATTTCAACAAAAGAAATCTCAAATGGAAAGAAAATTAAAAGCTCTAGAGATTTTCAAATAGTAAATTCCTGAAAAATCCCACTGTGCGCTGGACAGATGTGCAAAGCCACCCCAAAGAAACATCAAAGATGTGAGTCAAAACGATCACAGTTCAAACTGATCATTTTTCGTATAAAATAATCAGCAATGCTGATTAGACGTAAAGCACCTGAATTCTTACAACCCTTGTCAACTACCCTTAGGTTGAAAAATCACTTCCTAGATTATCAAAAAAATTAGTTGAGAGCAATTGTCGACATTTCATAACGACAAAGTCGTGCTAGATTTTATAAATAAACTTTTGGCTTTCTGACATCACTTTTTGATATCCTCAGAAGACACCTCCATTCATGAGAAGTCTTTGAATTTATTTTGGAAGTTTTATTTCTCACCTCTAACTTTTAGATGGCGAACCAGAGGCAATTCAAGATTTATAATCCTTGAAATTCGGGACATTTTACCTGACAAAGTCGTTACAGATTTTAAAAATAAACTTTTGACTGTTACTTGTTAACCCTTTAATAAGAAAGCCTGGAAATCGCATGGAATTCACGATTTTTATCTGACAAAGTCGTGTTATACATTTTTAAAATAAATTTTTTGCTTCTAAGCTTACTCTCAGATACCCTTAAAAAACACACCTATTTGCGACAAGACTTAGAATTTGTTTTCATGATTGTATTTACAACCTATAGATGATAACCATGGCAAGCACAGAAAATCATGGGAAGTAGTTCTTGTTGCACGTACTTCTAACCCCTCTAAACAAATGAATGTGCAACAAGCTTCACTCTGTCCACCCAATCTATGCGTGATACAAATTAAATTAAATAATAAGTTAAATAACAAAATAAATTTACTGCAAAGTAAAAAATATTAAAGCAGCTTTTTCTTAAAAATAAAATTCAACTACTTTAATGGTTACAGGATGATATTAATATATAAAATGATATTCGAATTGCATTTTACGCAGCTAGGATGTCCTCCAGGTTGCTACAAAAATAATTTTTAAGAAATTAAGGGGAAAGACCCAAGTAAAACGCTAAAAATAAGGCTTTTTTCAACAATTTATTTTAAAAAACTTGCTTCGTGAAATTAATATACATTTGAAATTGAAGAAAACAAAAATTTTATAAAGATTTATCTTATTTTTTATGCCAAACGTGCTCAGCGTGACGTCTAGCGGTCGGTAAAAGTGTCCTAGAACAAAAATTCAAAAACATTTCTCTTGCTAATGAGTGTAGAAAGGGATTGTACCTATATCTGATAAAAAATTCAAAACCTATAAAAATACAGCCTATGCAGCAAAAAGTGCTATTTTTACGTAAAAATTGTACCGTAACTATGCAATAAATATTGTTCAAAAAGTGAAAATTAGTGATCTAGTAGGTTCACTCCCTGGAGAATTCAATTACAAAAATGTTGCCGTTGACCGCAAATTGATTGATCAAATATTTTTTGTTACACTTCTCGCCAATTTGAAAAAAGTAGTTTTGAGAAAAACGCATTTAAAGTTTTAGGATTTGGAAAATTGCTGTAGATGTAGGACCGTTATATCATCAAATTTTGATCTGAGACTTTTATAATTATGTTTTTAAGATGTAATAGCATTGATTTATGCAATAAAAAAATCAATTATTTTTTATTTTATGTGGATCCCCCCCTTAAGGAAAAAGTTAAATCCGGATGTGCACATGCACATTATTGTGTGTCAATAATGTGCACGTGAACATAATTGATTATAGGTCGACGTTTATGAACCAGGTCGTGTACCAGGTTGTTAAAATTATAATTTGCTGGAATTTTTTTGCAACTCATGCTTAATCGATGTCCTGAACAAGTCCGATGGTATTGACGATGACCTTGGTGAACCCGGTTGTTAAAATGATAATCTACTGGAAGTCTTTTGTAATTTAGGCTTTATCGATGTCAAATGGTACGGGCAATGATCTCGGTGAGCCAAGTCGTGCACCAGGTTGTTAAAATCATAATCTACTGAAATTTTTTGCAACATAGGCTGAATCGATGTAATGAACAACTCGGATGTTACGAGCGATGACTTCGGTAAACCAGGTCATGAACCTGGTTGTTAAACGGATAATCTACTGAAGTTTTTTTCCAATTTGGGATTAATCGATGCCATGAACTCCGGTGGTAATGGCGATGTCCTCGGTGAACCAGGTCCTGCACCAGGTTGGTAAAATGGTAATCTACTAGAATTTTTTGCAACTTAGGCTTAATCGATGTGATGAACAACTCAGATGGTACTGTCGGCGACCTAGACGAACCAGGTCGTGTACCACGTTGTTAAAATGATAAACAATTGGAATTTTTTTCAAGCGGGGCTTAATCGATATCACGAACAACTCCGATAGTACTAACGATGACTCGGTAAACCAGATCGTGCACCAGGTTTTTAAAATGCTTCTTCTGTTTCCAACATCAGTAATTTTAGCTGGTGAGTTTGTTTACACAGTTTCTAAAATATTTTAAAAAATCTATCACAGGGATTTTAAAATAAATTTTTTCAAGAATTCGATTTTTATGTACGATATTTTTGTATTTTAAACAAAGAACGTTCTCATTTTTTTCTGGTGTACAGTCATGTTCAGATATAGCTTAGGTATGGCTCTCATTTGTTATCATTGAGAAAAAAATGAGAATCCAAGTTACTGGAAAGGTAAGGTGTTACCGTCGCAATGGTATTTGACCTGTACTTCAGCTATAGGTCTATAAGGAGCCCAATGGAAGAGAAAAAAACAGAAAGTTTCCAGAAGGAAGAGTTGATCGTCTTAAGAGAAGGGATGCTCAAAAGCAGTCAGTACCATGGGCAAGTCACTCGAACGGTTTTTCGACGACACATTCTTTCGTATCCGCATGCCCTCGTGGGAATTACGGGAAATAAAAATCAGAAATGCAAGTCCCTGGTTTATGACATGCAATCCCCTGATATACATTACACCGCACCTGCGCTATAGAAAATAAGCTATATATAATATATGGGGCATAATTTCTCAAGTAATACCACCCCAAAAAACGAAGTCGTACGATCAGGCTCAAAGTTTGGCTGATTGGAGTCCAATCGGATAGTACTTAGTACAAAAAAATTTCGTTAAGACAAATATTTGCTGAAGTATGGGGGAAGGGTGGTGCAATTTTTAGACTTTTCATGGGAAACCTCTTAAAACGTTTATAACTTATTTCCTTTTGCATAAAGCAAAATTTTACATTCTACAGTACCGGTCACGAGTATCAGGGAGCTTCATTCGCATCTCATCGGAAAAGAATTCTTGTCTTTTACATTTAATAACTCGGGCAGGAAATGCGACTGTAACTTTTGGCAAAAAGCAGATAAAGAAATATCGCGCCGAACGATCCATATGTAAATATTCTTAGTCAAGATAGAATTTAAGAAAACTAGAAAGAAATAGTGTGCTAGGTAACAAATTTTCGACCCTTTTTTCAATTCCTGGAAAAACGTATAAAGATTTTGGAGAATTTTGAAAAAAATCATCGCGCTAATTTAAAGTATAACCTTCAGAATGAAATCCATTAGGTCGAAATATCTTTACTAATCATCCAGTGATAAATACAAATGTGCCATCACATTTTTATTTCCGCGAGACTCCACGAACATGTAGTGAATACAAGCAAAGGCTTTATTGTCGCAGGTTTAGAACTTGCAGAAGGACCGTCTTGTACATAAAAAGTACCATCCTATTCGAAGGTAGTTAGTACAAAAAAAATTTCGTTTAGACAAATATTTGCTGAAATAGGTGGGGGGGGGTGCAATTTTTAGACTTTTGATGAAAATCCTCTTTATACATTTATAACTTATTTCCTTTTGCATAAAGCAAAATTTTACTTTTTACAGTAGCGATCACGAGTATCAGACCGCTTCATTCGCATTTCATCGGAAAAGAATTCTTGTCTTTTTCATTTAGTAACTCGGGAAGGAAATGCGACTATGACTTTTGGCAAAAATCAGATTAAGCAATTTCGCGTCGAAAAACCCATATGTAAATAACTTTGAAATATTCTTAGTCAAGATAGAATTTAAGAAAACTAGGAGGAAATAGTGTGCTAGGTAACAAATTTTCGACCCTTTTTTCAATTCCTGGAAAAATTTAGAAAAGATTTTTTTTAAATTTTGAAAAAAATCATCGCGGTACTTTAAAGTATAAGCTTCAGAATGAAATCTATAAAGTCCAAATATCTTTACTAATTATCCAGTGATAAATACAAATGAGCCATTACATTTTTATTTTCGCGAGACTCCACGAACATGTAGTGAATGCGAGCAAAGGCTTTATCGTTGCATGTTTAGAACTTGCAGCAGGACCGTCTTGTGCATAAAAAGTACCATCCTATCCGGTGGTACTTAGTACAAAAAAATTTCGTTTAGACAAATATTTGTTCAAGTAGGGGGGAGGGTGGTGCAATTTTTAGACTTTTGATGGGAAGCCTCTTCAAACGATTATAACTTATTTCCTTTTGCATAAAGCAAAATTTTACTTTATATAGTACCGATCACGAGTATCAAACCGCTTCACTTGCATCACATCGGAAAAGAATTCTTGTCTTTTACATTTAATAACTCGGGCAGGAAATGCGACTGTAGCTTTTAGCAAAAAGTAGATTAAGAAATTTCGCGTCCAAGGAGGCATATGTAAATAACTTTTTAATATTCTTAGTCAAGAAAGAATTTAAGAAAACTAGAAGGAAATAGTGTGCTAGGTAACAAATTTTCGACCCGTTTTCAATTCCTGGAAAAATGTAGAAAAGATTTTGAAGAATTTTTAAAAAAATCATAGCGGTAGTTTAAAGTTTAAGCTTCAGAATGAAATCTATAAAATCTTAATATCTTTACTAATCATCTAGTGATAAAAACAAATGTGCATTTTTATTTTTTATTTTTTTCACAATTTTATTTTCGCGAGACTCCACGAACATGTAGTGTATGCAAGCAAAGGCTTTATCGTCGCATGTTTAGAACTTGAAGCGTCTTATACATAAAAAAATTTTGGGAACAAGGGACATCTTTTTTATTCCTGGCTATGACTTCAAAATTTAATTAAATTAAAATTGACTATTTATTAAAATTATTATTATTAATTGTAATTTAATTAGATTTTAAAAGTCATAGCTAAAAGTAAAAAAGGTGCCTCTTGTTCCCAAGATTTCTTTATGTATAAGACGGTCCTGTTTCAAGTTCTAAATATGCAACGATCAAGCCTTTGCTCGCATTTACTACATGTGTATGGAGTTTTGCGAAAATAAAAATATGTTGGCACATTTATATTTAATACTAGATGATTAGTAAAGATATTTGAAGTTTATAGGTTTCATTTTGAAGCTTATACTTTAAAGTACCGCTATGAATTTTTAAAATTCTCCTAAATCTTGTCTAGATTTTTCCAGGAATTGAAAAAAGGATCGAAAATTTGTCACATAGCACATTATTTCCTTCTAGTTTTTTAAAATTCTGTCTTGACTAAAAATATTCCAAAGTTATTTACCTATGGCTCCTTCGACGCGAAATCTCTTAATCTTTTCAATGCTCTTTGCTCAAAGTTACAGTTGCATTACGTTTCCGAGTTATTAAATGTAAAAGACAAATAGTACATTATTCGCTAAGTTTAAACGCAAATTTTGGTGAGAGCGTAGTTTAAATCACGAGGCGAAGCCAAGGGATTTAATCGCTTGAGCAAAAATTTTCGTTTGGGCATGGCAAATATAGTGCTTTTCGTCATGAGATCGAGAAAAGTCCAAAAGAAAATGCCGAAATGACGAAAAATTCTTTTCCGATGAGATGAGAGTGAAACTGTCTGATACTCGTGACCGTTACTGTATATTTTCGACAGACTTTTTCATGATCTTTCAAATGGGGATAACTATTTTTAAAAAAGTTAAAATTTGAGCTTTATTTTCAAAAATCAAAAATAAATTTCACTTTTTCTTAAATTTAGACTCAGTTTAGTTTTTTTTTAAACAGGCTAGTTAAAAAGCCGAGATTTTTTTCTATCATGCCGGGGAATCCGTAGGACGCCCTCAAGCTAGTTTCTTGCATTAGATAATATCATACGTGGTTAGCTTAACTGCACTCTGCATTTACAGGGTTGAGACTGTCATTGTTAAGTTACAATGTTTACTTCTTAGAATTGTGGTTCTTCGTCGCTTTCACAGGTTTCTTTGTTTTATTGGCTTTCTTGGCGATTTTGTTCGTTTCAGCAGGTTTTTTCACGGGCCTCTTCTGCGGTTTCTTTTTTTGCCTTTTGGGAAGATGTTGTACTTCTCAGAGGATAGCAAATTTTTCATTTAAAGTTTTCTACCCTGAGTAGGTATGAAAGCGTGATATTGTAGTGTAGTCGAAATCGTTACTGCTTGATTAAGTCGTCTTTTCAGAACCGCGGTAGCTGAGGCGTGAATTTCTTTGCTGCTGAAGAAAACGTCGGTTTCTTTGCAGTTACTCTTTAATCACTGGCATAAAGCTTGAGAGGTGAGTATGTGATATTTTGGAGAACGTTGTAAGCTAGAACGAGCTACAACTCTCTTTATATTCGCCCCTATGCCATCACACGCACCTTGGCCATGAGATGCACCATGGAAGCGCCATTCTGCTGGGATACCGAAATCTTCTTCATGGGCTTGGAGATTAGCAAAGCTACTTCTATTCTTGAAATGTTGCCCTGCACCGTGAGTAAAATAGTAAATTTTCTTTGGCTCGAAGTTATTTTTCAGATAATCTACTATATTAGACAATAAAGAAAAAACTTATGTGTTTCAGCTCTTCACCATCTTTATAATAAATCACGACAGTGAAGATTGTAGCTTGGTCGTTATTCCAGTGGAAGATTGCAATGCATTCTGAATGACGAAGGCGTAATTCTCTAAAAACTCGAAGCAAATCGAAAACTCACATGGCAATAAATTTCCCTTTGGGTTTTTAAAAAACGATGATTACTTCTTTGAAACAAAGTGATACGTTTTCAATTTTAACAACCGCTTACAGAAGTCATCTAGGAATTCATCGGTATCCATTACCAAAGTTTTCAGAGTACATCTATCGCTTTATAGCGAAATTTCAAATCTCACTTCATCGATTCCATGTTCATCAAAAGCATTTGTCAAATTTCCTTTTAACTTCGCAGTACCTGGGCAGTTTTCACACTCTCCCAGATGACAGAAACTTGAAGATTTAGGGCATACAATAGAATCCAGACAATCGTGATTATTCTTTAAAATCATGTCAGTATCCTCTGTCAAATGCTGAATATTGATCTCATTCCGCATCAACTTGACATTCTCATGATTCACACAAACGCACACATTATGAGTACCACTGCTTTCTGACAGAACACAATGGCGAGGTATGAGTTTTTGAATTTTAAAATACTTATCTTCAGGCCTTCGTGTTCTGCTGTAAATTGTGCATACAACTCATTGATATTACATAGTAGAAGCCTTTGTTTGGACATGTGAACGAGTTCCATCATCATTTTTTACCGACACAAAGTCTTTCATTCCTGGCATCACTCGAATTATGTCATCGCGTTCACAAAAAATCTTTACACAGGTTTCAGTTTCCAGGGGCAATGCTGTTCCTGTTTTCGGATTCGGGAGTATAAGAACTCCATGTTCTGAAACTAATTTTTTCACATTAATTTCTTACCGCTCTGACGTACCAAATACTTTCCTTACCTTTCTGCGTCCACAAGATTTTCTTGTCTATTTTTAGAGACTTTGAATTTTTCGAGAATTTGATCAAATACACCAACGCCCGATTTACGTTATTCGTCATCATACTACATCTTTGTGTCACTGAACTCTAAAGGTATTAAAAAATCTAGATCACATTTATTATTATCTACATGATCATCGTCATCATCATCATCATTCAAAATCATTTCATGATCCTCGTGAACAACAATGTCAGCATATTGTTGTCGAATTTGACTAGGAATCCCTGCAGTATTGTCGCAATTCAAAGATAATCTTCCTTTTGAGTTGATAAGTTCAAATCTGCATGTGTTGCAAATTTGTATATCATCTCGAAAAGCTGGAAATTTTACACGTGAATTGTCAGAAACATGACGAAGGGTTGTTACCTTATTTTTCTTTTTTTGGAACCAATTAATGCATCTTTTTAGAAGACATCCTTAGAAAAGTACTTCTTTTAAATTGAAGAAGGAAGCTTACATAGAAAGTAATATACGAAGTAAAAGGAAAAGAAAAACAGAAGAAGAAACAGAAGGTGGAAAATTGAATATCACGACTTCAGATATAATTGACTATTGAAATTAGAACAATTCAATATAATCAACAGAACAATATTATGAAATTGAATTATTTTTAAGGATAAACCTGCTTCAAGAAACATTTCTCGGATAAAATCCGGAAATAATGTACCTAACTCGTATGCTTTTTTTTTATTTAGAGGAGGTGGAAAATGCATTTACGCATACCCAGAAGAGGTAGTGTGGGGCTTGTCTTAAAAAGCGGACCCTACCCACTAAAAATCACCTCCTATTTCGCCCCCTTCCCGAACGCGCTCCAGACAATGACCCCGGAACCGCTTTCGCAATACTTGAGGGCCACTGCCTACGACGCCGAGCCTCGACGTCCTCCTTTTTTGCCTGCTTGGAATTTGCCGCTGAGCCAGCCTAATCTACCGACCCCGCAAGCGGACTTATGAGTTCAGCTGCGCTCTTCTTCCTGCTCGCAGCTTTGAAGCGCCTCTACGGCCGCTTCCTGCTCCTTTTATTCGGTGATGCTTTCTTGAAAGCAGTACACCTCATCGTCCCCGGAAGATGATCCGTTCGGGGCTTGTCCTCTCCTGCCTTGCAGAGAAAGCACTGCGGCTTGCCAGAGCAATTAGCTACCTCGTGTCCCTCCGCGCCGCACCTTCTGCAACGTTTGGACCTGTCCGGCCCTTTGCAATCTGCCGCCAGATGGCTGTAGCATTGACAGCGATAGCACCTCGTCGCCTCCGGTTTTCTGCGCTTTCTTCAGGAGACCCACTTGATCTTAATGTGGGCCGTCCGCAGTAGCTTTAGCGCTCGCTCCTCGTCCATTACAAGAAAGGCTTTCCGAGTTTCCCCAAAAGGCTTCCTCGTCATGGACAGCTTACCGTACACCAACACACCGTCGCCGAAGGCGTCCACCACAGACCCCTCTACCTCCTTCGTCTTAGTTTTGGGATCGTGATCCAGGAACTCCACCTCAATCCTAGGGATTGAGGTGGAGTTGGCTGGCACCAATAACCCCCGCAAAGGCAGAGCTAAGTTCAGCCCTGTTCTCTTGTGTATCTCTGAACTCGAACAGGATCTCGCCTTATCTTTCTGACTCTCTTGATTGTGACTCCATGGTCGTCAGGGTTGACCTGTCTCTTTAGGTTCTTGAGGACCTCGGCGTAGCTAGTCCCCGCTAACGGTTTGATTAAAACCGCCTCGGGGCACGCACAGCTCGATCTCCCTCGGCTTTAGGGCAGGTTTCTCCCTCTTTGTTTTCTCCTTTTCTTCAGCCCTCTCAATTCCTTCCGCAACAATTTTTTGGGGTTTTCCCGCAGGAGTCCCCACTTTTTGTGCTCCGGAAGTTGACCGCAGGTTGGCTATCTCGGACCATTTAGGGGTTGGAGCATCGGTTACCCTCTTTCGAAGTCGTTTGACCTTGTCACTCTGCTCGCTTCCCTAACTCTCCGGGCGAGAGTCGCATTCAAAAAGTATTGGTACGATATCTCGTACGCTCTTCTGTTGTCAGCTGCTTTGCGCTGCCTTCCTAAAACCTCCAACGTTTCATGCACTCCTTCTCTGATCTGCAGATGCATATTCCTATCCAGGTCGCAGAAAGCCTCCATTCCTCCTTTTGCACTCGGGCTTAGGATCAGCAATGGCGGAGTTACCCAACTCGTATGCTAGGATGTTATGCCGTGTCAAAGTATTTTCTCTTATGAGAAACGAGAAGAGTGGCACTCTAGTGGCAGAGGTGACAAAGCAACGAAACAAATGAAGACAAATGAATTAACAAATGAATGAAGAAACAAATGAATAAAGAAACATTTTCACATTCTAATAAATCTTCCAAATAAACAGAAACATCACTTTCCTACACATTCAATAGATATAAATTCAATAGATCTAATTTTCAAAGCATATTCCTAATCAATTTTATACTAACTGTAATGCAGGCATTGTAACTTGTAACTTGTAACTTAGCAATAACAGTCTCAACCCTGTAAATGCAGAGAGTAGTTACGCTAACCGCAAATGATATTATATAATGCAAAAAGTTAGCTTGAGGGCGTTCTACAGATTTTCCGGCGTGAAGACGGTAGCGAACGGTCAGGCGAACCTCATCGAACTTCAGCTCCGGCGGAGCATCATGTTAATCATGGTTCAATTACTCGAAAACAAAAAAAAAACGCTAACCTGAAATTTTTCTATTTTATAGGAAAAATCTTCAGTCTTTTAACTAAGCTATTCAAAAAAAAAATAAAATGGATCCAAATTTGAGAAAAAGCCAAATTTATTTTTGATTTTTGAAAGCGGAGGTCAAATTTTAACTTTTTTCAAAAATGTTGAAGAAGTTTCGATTGGAGAAGGCAAACGAGTGAAAAACTCATATTTATTCGTCAAAATGAGCGACTTTTCGTTGGCATGGGTTCGCCAACCTCATTAGGCTAATTTATTAAAAGAAGCACCACATAAATTTCACATTCTTATAAACAAATGGTATAGGTTAAAACAGATTTAAGAATTACCGTTAATCTTCACTGGTTAAAACATAATTTTAAGGCGTCTAAGGCAAGAGAGATATGAAGAACCCATTTTTGGTTCAATTGAGCTGACGGTGTAAAGTCTACTGAAGAGACAAACCTTAAATCATATCATATCATAT
>JBAGKK010025745.1:0-11214 GCA_037177015.1 Euceroptres primus | reverse complement strand
GAACGTGATCTATCTGATTGTACGTGAGACCGTCAGGATGTTTCCACGTCATCTTATGGATATTTCTGTGTTTGAAAGGATAATACTTATAGCAAATCAAAAATAATATCTGATCCTCAATCGATAACTGGTGATTGATAATCGAAATCCTTTGAAAAAATGTTAAGTTCAACAAAGATTTTCAATTTAAAACTAGTTCAGGCATTAAGTGGGGGTTGTCTGCAAATTTTTGGGGATGTTTTTTGATTTTTGGGTACAGGTAATTTGAAATAATTTATGTCATCATTTTTTTGATAGAGTCAATCGTTTGCTCGCAGGAGTGCTGCACAGTAAACCCAACCACGTGTCAGGGTGAACAATACTCATTTCCACACCACCAGGAGGTAGAGTATGGGGCGCGTTTTTTTTCTGTGGCCCAATAGGCCTAATCCACTGAATGAATAATTCTGGATGCTGTGAGTGTCAATTTAGTGTTCTATTGCAATTTTATTTGTTTTGATCTTCTTGATGGACTTGGAACTTCAACGTATAGAATCGACTCTTCTTCATTGTCTGGAATCGACTCTTCCGAGACAAAAGTGGTATTCTCTCCTGCATCGATTTCGTCAGTCAGCGGTTCCTGGATGACCTGCCTTTCTGCATCTGTAAGCTTCGTCTGGACATTCTTTCGTACGTTGAAGCTCATTTTTTGCAAGTGTACACTTGCAAAAAATAAGCTTCAACAGATCATCTGGAGCAGGAGCCTGGAGTGTACTTATGGGGATTAGTCCGTTCTTGCTCTTATTCAATCCCCATTCTTCAGGATTCTTTTGATTCCACACCACTGCTGGACCTGGTGATACGTCCGAAACGAGTGTGCTCGCGCTGCTGCTTCAGTTGGCGGCAATTAAATTTATTTTTGTATGCTGATTTTACGAAGCACTGGTGTATATTTGTTCAGTGAAATCGATTTCTTGCCATTGTAGCCGTACATCTTGAAGAGGAAGAGTTGTCCGACCTCAGTGATGGTTTTTTTATCGGCATCTTTGTTCGTATATATTTTCAGAATGTCGTTAAAATCTTGATTTTTAATTTTATCTTTTATTTTTCCCTGATTGAAGAGAGTTGATGTTGTATCACTGCCACTGAAGGTGTGCAAAAATAAAATGTTCTCTGCAATTATTTTATCCGAGATGAATATATCTGTTTCAGATTTTTTCTTTTTCCTAGTTTAAGAAAATAGTCTTTTGAACGTCTTGATAAGGCTGTCAAAATAATCAGCAGATCACACAAAAATAACCACAACTACTACGGAATCAAACGCAGAGGACGTGCTAATTGCCGTGTTAATTATTAGCGTATCCGAATCTTCCTTAGCTTCTTTTACCAAGTAGTTTGCAGCCTCAAACTTCTTCAAAAACAGCCTAGCAGTGAAAAGGTTCATCTTGGGTCCCTTATAACCTGTGTAAAATTTGCAATACACTCAAATCCAAGCAGTATCGCAGCAACAGAGCGAGCAGTATCAATTGGCTTTTTGCATTTATTTCTAAAAACACGTTGAAATTTTTTTCATTAATTTTTAATTGTAATTTAAGAATTTTCATCCCTTGTGTTAAAAAATTTACATGCATACCTAATAATATAATATAATATATCCAAATTTTCAAAAATTTTGTGAGATTTTAGTATTTTGAGTTTTTCTAGGAGACAATTTCATTTTTTAAACTTCAAAAAACTAAAATAAATTTTAGAAACTTTGAAAATTATCTGAAAATTTTTTTAAGCCTCTGGAAACTTTCTTGCACTCAAAATTTACCTTAAAAACAAATTGAGAAGACTTTAAAGTAGGCCGAATTTATTTCAAATTGGACAGGCTGTGCATGCTCAAGTCACAGAATCTTTTTTGGACGAAATACGTTGTTTTTCAAAGGATTTTAGACGACACGAATTTGACCGATTTGATGAAACAATTTTTTTCACAAAGTTACGAGTATTTGAACTTTTAAAGTTGGTGATGCAGTTTATCAAAAATTAGTCGAATTTTTTTTTTAAAGTGTTGTAGTTTCCAAATTAATATAGTTATTTGACTTTCTCTTTTTGATTCTGATAGATTTTTTCGTTGTTTTTTGGAATTCGCCGGAAAATTTCAAAAATTTTCAAAATTGACAAAATGGCGGCGGTTTTTCTGAAAATTTTGAAACTCAATTTTCTCAAAAACCCCAGCGTTTTTATTTTTCTTATTTTTTTTTTCTAAGTTGGTACTAATATAGTGAATTTTTTCTTTCTGAAAAATGAAAATTCACATTTTTTGCCAAATTAAGACGAGATACAAAAAAAGTCAAACCATAAAAGTTATTCCCCTCAAAAAGATATTAAAAAGAAGCCCCTTGACACTTTTTTCTATCTTGCGTTATATTCGACATTTTTACTAAAATATAAATGAAATCGGCAAAAATTATGTTTTCCTGAAAATAATACTATTTTATGTTTCACTTCAAGACGTAGAAAGCTAAATACGATTGTCAAAACATTTTTGTGACAGAATAAAGGAAAATAACTAATGTAACACTGAAGTAAAATTTCAAAATTTATAGTACCGTAGAATCACCTAACTTCGGACCCTGTCCCATACTTCGAAAACCTCTTTTTCTTGGATTTATACTAATTGTTTAATTCCAAATTAATTTTTGAGATGGCTTTAGGCTTTTAGTTTATTTTGTTTTTATACTATTCAATCATCTGGAAACAAAGATAAATGTGTGTTTGAAGTAAGGGACAGTGTCCGAAGTTAGATAATTCTAAGGTATATTGAGTATCTCCGAAAATACAAGTATTTTCAAGAAAAAAGTTGAAACTTGTTTATTTTCATCTTCTTTTATTTTTGATGATTTTATAAAATAGTATCATTTTTAGTGAAACACAATTTTTACCGATTTCATTTATATTCTTATATCACGCAAGATAGACAAAAGTGTCAAGAGACTTTAGATCTTTTTAAGGCGAATAACTTGTAACCTTTAACTTCTTTGTATCTCTTATTTTGGCAAAAAATGCGAATTTTCATTTTTCAGAAAGCAAAAATTCCTTTCTCCTTTGTAAGACGCGGGTACAAGATAACATCCTTTAGAATATATTCACTGTATTAGTACCAACTTAGAAAAATTAAAACGCTGGGGTTTTTGAGAAAATTGAGTTTCAAAATTTTCAGAAAAACGCCGCCATTTTGTCAATTTTGAAAATTTTTGAAATTTTCTAACGAATTCCGAAAAACAACGAAAAGATCTATCAGAATCAAAAAGAGAAAGTCAAATATCTATATTTCTTGGGAAAGTACAACACGTTAAAAAAAAATTTGGACTAATTTTTGGTAAACTGCATCACCAGCTTTAAAAGTTCAAATACTCAAATCAGTCAAATATGTGTCGTTTAAAATCCTTTGAAAAAACAACATATTTCGTCCGCAAAAAATTCTGTTACTTGAGCATGCACAGCCTGCCCGATTTGAAATAAATTCGGCTTGCTTAAAGTCTTCTCAATTTTTTTTTAAGGTAAATTTTGAGTGCGAGAAAGTTTTCATAGGCTCAAACAAATTTTCAGATCATTGTCAAAGCTTTTAAAATTTATTTTAGTTTTTTGAGGTTTATGAAAATGAGATTGTCTCCTAGAAAAACTTAAAATACTAAAATCTCCCACAATTTTCAAAAATTGGACATATTATGTAGATTATGGAAGAAAATTAGTGTTAGAGATTTTTCAAAAATTCTGAGAATAACGAATTTTTAAAACTTATTTTAGCCTCGGGGAACCTCAGGATATTGATCGATCTATTTTAAATTTTACTCAGGTTATAAGGAACACAAGATAAACCTTTTCAGTGCTAGGCTGTTTTTGATTTCCAACATTTTTTTGTTTCGACCCACCCTAATATCTACTGAAGAATTCTCTCTTGATCTTCGGAATCGTTCCGTATATTTGGTACTGCAGTCTTCTTCATCTTCTGGATAGCCATAAAATATGATTGTGGCATTTGATTTATAATGCGATTGAACGTACATGACGTAGTTGTTGCAGGTAGACGAAAATGGTGCACTGCGATTCCAGACGACTCGATGCAATCAATGTCCTCCATCAATAATGTATATAGCTTCTCCGAAATTGATTTTTGGTTCACATTGCTGAAAGGCTTTATACAAGGAAGATTTGGTGCACTTCCTCATGCTTTTTTCATTAAAGAGCGATGACGGAAAAGGCGCAAGTTCGTACACAAGGAATTCCACAAGTTGATCATCAGATTTTTTGGCAATGCACATTCTTTGAAAAAGCAAGAATGGATTCATGGGGATTATTTCATTTTCTACGAGTACACCTGCACTCAAGGAGCCAAGTGTCTGTACTTTTCAATCCGTTTAAATTTTATGGAATGAAATGGAATTCGGTGATGTCTGACTTGATAAAGATATTGATTGATTAAAAAAACCTTTCGGGGGCTTCTTACTGGAGGCAACTTCTGAGCACTTCCCCTTAAGGCCTATCTCAAAATTTTCTTTTGTCGCTCAAGTGTCTATTATTCAGAATTTTTATATTTTTATACCATTTTCTACTTACTAATAATAATTGTTGAAAGGTTATGCCTTTTTGTACCCCCGATCTTCTAAATAGGTACTATTGTTTTTTTATGTTTTAAATGAATTTTGTTTTAAACAATTTTTTAAGACTGAAATACTACGATTACTACTACTACTATTTAACTGTTTGAGAATACTTTCTGATGATAAAATATGAAAAAAATTTAATTAAGAAATTAATATTAGTTTGAGATTTGTCAAAATGAATAGAAGGATCTATAATTTGCTGAACATCCATCTAAGATTTTAAGTATTTATATTTATATATATTTATATATCTAACCATTTAATTTACTGGCCATCCCCAACTGAGCAATTTAACAATTTAACAAATTTTCTCCTGGCAGCAAAAAAAAAAAGCTCTGTATTAAAATAATAATAATTACAGATAACTTTTTAGAGATAACATTTTCTCTTATAATTGATGTTAAAATCATCAAAATGCAGCACAAAAACTTGATTCTGTTATCGAATGAGCTGCAAAATCGAAAATAATAGAAACTGAAAAGTGAGGTTAGGTTTCTGACAGACATCCTCATATTTTATACAGTTATATTTCGAGAACTATCAATTATTGTGAAATATTATTTCAACTTAGTTTTTTGAAAAATAAATAATTAAAAAGAAACAAATACCCGACTGCGCAAAACTGAAAAATAAGCACATAGAATAACTTGCTGAACCAGCCGAATTGTACCGCCGATCTTCGAATTTTCATATATCACCTTAGAACTAATTAATGAAAGCATTAACTTGCATTTATGAAATAAATTCCTTTTACTACTTAAGTTTGGAAGAAAAACACGGGCGACCGAGAATTTTTCATTACTTTTAAACTATTGAACTGATACAAAGTTTGGAAGTCTAACCAATTTTTTAAAATACACCCACATATTTAAACATTTTTCAATGCTTGTACAGAGAGGTCGCATCAAATTCCACCCTTATCCTTGGTAAAGTAGAAGTCCTTCTGAATCTTATATGCTAGGAGATTATTATTTTTATTCCCAGTATCATATTGAAAAATATACTTAAAGTGAGTTGTACATATAAGCCCCACCATGCGCGAATAATTGATGGGGATAATAATAATAATAATAATTAATTGGGCACTCTACAGTGCCCCAAAATCTATAAAGAAAAAACATCCTCAAATTTTGAAATTTGGTCTTCAAATTTGAAATCAGCGACCTGAAAAACCTCCGAGTAGCGATTTTTAATCAAATCTGTCGTATTTTTAATTCACCTTCAATCTCATGAAACTGGTTTATCTAATTGCCGGTCAGAATTGTCGGACCCTTTACACAAATTTTATTAAACATAAGCCTGTCTTTTCTGGTGCACTGAAAAAAGTACCAACATCTGTACTAAAGACGAGTGCGCAGCCGTGCCACGCATAAAGGAGATCCTTGCTACTCTTTTAGGATATATACGCCACGGGCGTTTTCAGCATAGAGCAGCAGACGTCTTAAAGGCTGGTACGGCGTCTCTCTTCAACTTTTGCGAGAGAAACTTGCCTAAAAAAGTAGGGAGCATCTTATCTGCAAGGCATGCTGACGTATGCACGTTTAGTACAGTAAAGCTACACTGTGATAAAGGATGGATCCCGCACTTTTTTTCAGTGTGGGTATCTCATCAAGAAATAAAGGTATAGAAATTTAAAAAAAAAGCATCGGAAAGTTCTGGTATAAGCTCATATGAGCTCTAATATAAGCTCTAATGTTAGCTCATATGAGCTCTAATATATACTTATATGACCTCTAATATGTGCTCATGAGTCCAAGGACTCATGAGCATGCATATGAGCATAAGCTCATATGAGCTTTAATGTAAACTCATGAGCTCTAACATAAGCTCATATGAGCTCTAATATAGACTCATATGAATTCTAATATGTGCTCATATGAGCTAATATAAGCTCATGTGAGTTCTATTATAAGCTCATATGAGCTTATATGAGCTCTAGAATGAGCTTTAACATATGATCTCTAATATCAGTTGTAACATGAGCCCTAATATGAGCTCATTTGTTCTCTAATAACAGCTCTAACATGAGCTTTAATAGGAGCCCTAATAAGCTAATATGAGCTCTAAGATGAGGGCTTATAATAATAAATAATAATAATAATAATAAATAATAATTTCATATTATTATGAGCCCTCATTTATGAGCTCAAATAATAAACTCATATGATCTATAATTCAGGAGCCTTATAGGCTCCTGAATTTCCCCTTATAAGGGAAATAAAGTTTGGGAAGAGGGAAGGCCTTGGAAATTAGAAGAAAATACGGGTGCGTTTAATAGGTATACGTATTCCTGAGATTCTGACAATTGTATTTCACTATATTAAAGTTAAAAAATACGCCAGAAAAGGCGAGACGGCTACGGGTTAATTATAAAGTTAAAAGAAAAAAAATTTAATGTTAAATTAAAACAAAACTTCAGTGAAGTTGGATAAAAACCAAATTTAATATGATTGTTAATTTTACCAATCACCCGTCAAACGGGTGATTGGTGCTATGATTGTTATCTAATAAAAATAGGATTATGTTTCAGCGTCAGTACATCAGCAAGCACTGGACAATCTGGAACAATCAATTTCTGCCAACTCGAAGAATCCATCAACAAATGGACTTTGGAATTAGAAGAGCAGGAAAAAGTTTTTGTTAATCAAGCAACGCAAGTTAACGCTTGGGACAAATTGCTCATTGCCAATGGCGAAAAGATCGTAACTCTAAATCAGGAAGTAGAGAGAGTAAAACTAGAACAACAGCAATTGGAACACGAACTTGATTATGTGGTAAGTCTGTTATTTCAGAATAGAATTAGAATCCAGTCTATCTTAAAACTGAATTAAGCGTCTAATTTTTGAAAATCAAAATTTTCAACACAGGTTGGTCAACAAAAGGAACTTCAGGACTGCCTTGTGCCTCTCGAAAAGGAACTCTCGCAACTTTCAGTATCAGATCCCGAGCGAGAGTACACCTACCGCCTTGCAGAAAGTCTGGACACTCAGTTGAAGCAGATGTCTGAAGATCTCAAGGAGATTATTGAGCACCTGAACGAAGCGAATCGCGCCCAGGATTCAAGCGATCCGATTGTTCAAATTGGAAAGATATTAAACGCTCACATGAACAGCTTGCAGTGGCTCGATCAACGTACTACTTTGTTAAGTCAAAAAATTCAGCAGATCGATCAGATGCACCAGAACTTCCGACAGGAGAACGAACGGAGCTTCAACCTTGCTTACAATTAGTTTAATTAAGTTTAATTCCAGAGACAAGTTTCAGGTTTTGGTCAGTAAATTTGACAATTATATTAATAAAAGTTTGTTATTTTGCAGTATAAAATATGTTCATTTGGGGATATCTATTTGGATTTCAACCAATCATTTTCAGTATTTTAGGACCTGATTCAATTTATTTTGTTTTTGATTTTTATTCTATTATCTAAGTAATCTTCAGAATTCTTTTTATCTAAATGTATTTTATAAAGCGATCGCTGGCATGAAATAATGTATCGTAAGGTACCCTTCCGAATTTAAATGCAAATTGACTGTCCTCTCGTGAAGAATATTACACTTGACGCTGTCTGAATGGATTATATCCCAGGATAGAAATGTGTGGAATTTTCTTATATCAACGCTCGCCGTAACTTCTTCTTCCAAGTTGGAACTATTCCAAACCTGCAGGTTGTGAAAGTGGGTCGCTATACTTGCGCTGTCATTTTCCACCTTGAGAACCAGTTTGCCTGTTCTGTCTGCTTCCAGGATTAAATAAGGACTCATATTCTTCATTCGCTCCACCATACTGCGAACGTGTTTCAACTGAGGCATGTCAAGGGATATCTGAAATGAGTATATTCATAAAATTAACGAAAATCAGAAACGGCACTTCTAGTCATTTTTTTTTTTCTTTGGAAATAAATATTTTTGTGTAAATAAATTAATAAATTCACTAGTGATATGCAAAGGACTTTGGGTCGGGTTCACAACCCGGCCCGAAAACTTAAAAGCCCAAATCGAAATTTCCGGTAGCTTACCATAAATTATTGGAAATTTGTGGAAATTTTTAAATCGAACTTTCAGTCCGGGCTGAGTTTTCGGGCTGGGTTGTGAATTCGAAACCCGATCCTTCGGGTTCGGGTTCTTAAAACTTTTGAAAAAATTCGACACAAATGATTTTGCGAATTTTCGCTTTTACATGAGTGAAATTTAGACAAAAATAAAACAGTTCTCATATTTAAGTTATGGTATATCCAGTGAAAATTTGAAAGCTAGAGAAGCGAACTGTGAAAAAGTGAATTAAAGCCATTTGTAAAAAAGAGATCTAACTAACATTTGACTAAAGCACTTAAAGTGCGCAGAATTTAATGGTCTTCAGGTGCTTTATTCGAATGTTAGGTCTCTTTTTGATAAACGGTTTCAATTATTGGCATAATTGAACCATGAACAGTCAAAAGCGCCTTAAAAGTCAATTTTCAGTCTATATTTTTTGGTGCTCATATCATGAGCACTTTGTTTCCTCGTTATGATGTGATATAGCAAATAGATAATTTGTTTCCTCATAGAGGAATTAGTTTAATAGATGATTAGAATATTAGTTTAATAAAATTGTAAATCTTAACTTTTTTTTCAATATTATAAATGATCGAAATTTTCTTATTATAGGTCAATCGATTCGTTTCGAGTCAAGTAATCTTTTTTTTTATGGTTGAACATCGACAAATTAAAATTTTAAAAATTATTCTCATCAAATTGTAAATTTTCATTTTTTTCAATCTTATAAATGATCAAAATTTTCATAATTTTCATTAAAATGTGTTAATATTATAGGTTAAACGATTTCTTTCGATTCAAGGAATCTTTTCTTCTCATGCATTAACTGTGAATTATGATAATGAAACAAGTTTTAATGATAAAAACCGATTTTTAAGTATTAAAAAAGTGCTAGAAAAAAATCCAATGAATATTTTTTGATATCCTTGTATCTGATTTGAGATGTTAGTGGTAAAAATAAGCCCTCCAAATTTCATCTATTTGGATGAAACCGTTCTCAAGTTATCGCGTTCACAAAAAAGTGTGAGACAAACATACACACACGCGCACATACATCCGAAAAATTGTTCAGAACATTATATGTAACTGACGAACGTTTAATTAAATGAATTAAAAAATTTTCGAAAATGTAACCTTTACAAAGCCATTTTCAGATGTTATTTGTTTATGATATAGAATAGTGAATAAAAAGTTACATTTGAAACAAAATTTAGGCTGATCATTTTCCGTGCCTCAATTCTCGATGGTACAGTCTGTTCAACAAGAAACGTTCCTCGTTTTTTCGAAAACTATTGAAGATTTCTTTTCCTTTTTTTTTTTTGCATGAAAGTACATTCAAAGGACTACTATACATCGTTTAATCCCCATCGTTATCCAGAATGGCCTGGCACCTTTTCGGTATGCTTTCCACCAGTTTTTCGGCATATTCCGGTAATGAACGCCATATATATGTCGCGAGAGCTGCTTCAGGATGAACACACGTTTTCCTGCAAGCTTCATCTTCAAAACACTCCAGACGTTTCCTATTGAATTGGAATCTGGAGACTGTGAAGCCTCGTTCAAGGTCGTGATTCCATTTTCTGCTTTCCAGGCTGTACAGAGGCTGCGATGTTTGGGGTCGTTGTCCTCTTGTAAGATCCAATCCTCATTTTCGGCGCCAAACATCTTCTCACCTTAGAGGACCATGTTTGTAAATGCTGAGCATTTTCTGAGCATTCAGTTCCTCGGTAAAGAATTCTAAACACTCAAAATCGCGCGCAGAGAAGCATCCCCAAACATGGACCTTCACTGGGTGTTTGAGGGTTCGCTGGAGCAATCGTTCACCAGAGGTAGACCAGACATGCTTTATGGGAACCCATGCCCAAAACGACGCTTTATCTGCAAAAATTACGTTCGACCAGTCGCGGTCGATATTTTCGGCAGCTCGTGCCTTCCGTGCAGAAGTTTCTGCCTCGTGCTCCGATACCATTAGACAGCGTTCCGACATCGATTCCTCTTCTAGCTAGCAGAACCTTAGTTTGACGTAATGGTAGAGGGGAGGTACGCTTGAACAGTTGTACGATCACCTTATCCTGTTTGTTCGTTGTTGCTCGAGATATCATCGATATCGAGAAGATCATCGAGCTTGCTTTCGAGAAGATCATCGACTGTTTTGGTGGTTTTAAACCGGTCAACCCACCTCTTCTCTAACGTCTTCGACTTTTTAATTAATTTAGCAGCCGCAATGTAGGTCATATGTGGACCTTGTGGATGGACACAAAAGACCGCTTCAAAACGCTTGGCATACGCAGCACTCATTTTGACTTACGTCAACACTCTAGGATAGTTCGAGCGATACTGAAACAACTCAGCATTTCCGCCGTAGTCTTTTGAATGTACTTTCATGCAAAAAAAAAAAAAAGAAAAAAATCTTCAATAGCAAAACATAGACCTTACCAGGTGTATAAGCTTAAATGCGCTGTTTGGTCAGAGATCGCGGTAGTGAACATATTTAGCTACAATAGAAACGTCATGCTTTTTTTTGTGTGAGTTCGACACCTGTCTACATAAAT
>JBAGKK010025734.1:0-11215 GCA_037177015.1 Euceroptres primus | reverse complement strand
ACGGATTTTTAGGAACTTCCCCCCACCCTAAACGCTAGTGTATACGGATTCCCCAACGATTTGGTCTGGCAGCACTGAATGGAAGGTACACATTATTATTACACATATAAATGCAGTAAAATATTACAAAACACTCTCGAAATATATCTATATACATTATACGTAAGCATAAACATAAACCTAACTTATCGCATCGCACGCAAGAATAACGCTGAGAATAAGAATTTGAAACTTCCTTATATACTAACCACTAAAATGCCTTACCATTATTGAGATTGCGTTATTTTGCTTAATAACTCGAAATCGAATAATTCTATTTTTGTGAGTAAAAGTGTATAATAAATAATTTTACCAAGGCCAAAGTTTATAATACTTTTCATACTAAAATTTCTACAGGAATTTGTAAAATTTCAGAATGAATTTTATTAGAAGGAGAAAGAATACGTATTAGATAGAGGTGAATAGAAGTAGAAAGTCTTCGCTGATTGGCTAACGGCGGATCACTCGGCTACGTGGTACGGTTGGCTTTTCGGCTAACTTCGAGAGCATCCGGAGCTATTCGGATTTTTTCATATAATGATTTGCAATTTTCACAACTGAAGCTTACGATTTCTGTTACCGTCTATCATAGAAAATAACAACTATGTAACTACTAATTTCTGTAGTTACTTTTCTATTATTTGATAATATCAATAACAATTTTTATTATTGTGCCTTTGACATATAAAATATCAATCTTTCTTATTGAATTTCCCAATTCTTGTTTCCTCAAGATATTAAGTTTTCACATTTTCAGAGCAAACTTTCCTAAGTGCGCTAACAATAATTTATATATTTACTCGATTTCCCTAAATCGTAAAAGATTACACTAAATTGTAATATCAGTTTAACGAATTCTGTAATAAAATTTCTTTCCGTGCAGTAACGTAACAAAGATTATATCAGATATTTATCCGTAATTAATCTTTTTCTGAACCATTGCACTTTTATCCAGATGAAAATTTGTGACCACGATCCGGATAATCGTGGTGTTTTACAGAACTCACAGTGTTAACTGATCGATATTTCACTTGATTTTATGGAATATCATTTTAGTACTGTTACTTTTAAATGTTTTTGTTTCGATAAAAGTAATATTTTTTTAATATATTGTAAAAAATACACAAACTATTATCTCTATCGTATTTACTATTAAATGATGACAGCCACTTGTGCGAAATTCAAAATGCTAAAAAAACCTGTTAAAATAGCTCGTTCTTTTATGTTGGCAAAATGCGCGGGTCATTTGAAAAACTTTTGAGTGTTTTTCTCACGAATTATCCAGATCGGGGAAAATGACTCTACCAATAAAAACATCTTAATTACGTTATTTGTGATAATTAAAAGTCTGTTTCTGTAGAAAGTTCTAAAGCCAAGTGTTCCGTGAATACAAGGAACAAAAGAAACACTTGTAAAAAATCCTACGGGAGTAAAAATGACGAAATTATCAGAGGTAAAAAGTTGCGTCATATCGAAAACACATTTTTTAATTTTTTAATTTAAAAACGGCAAATAAGTGGTAAACTGCATTATCCCTTTTTGATAATGTTACTTATAAAAAATTACTCCAATTTGTTTAATTCAAATATTTAGTCATTTTAGTTACTATTCAGGTCGGGAACCTATCCAGTTTGGGTCACTCTCCCCTATTTAATTGAAATGTTATAATTCGATTCGTTATACGTTGCCCAAAAAATACTCAATCTTTTATTTCCTTTTGGTTACGTTTTGACAGATTGGAACGAAATTAAAAACGAAATTGTTTTCATGTCATATTTGATCAATCTATCTTTTAATATTTACATAAGGTGCACAATAGAGGTGTGCATTTCTCAGATCGAATTTTCAATGCAAATTAGAACCTTTTTGACCACGCTTAAAACATTGAATTTTTTTAAATTGAATTTATAGCACGAAGAAATTTAAGCTTATAAGCTCTCTTCGAATGTAAGATTTCTCGAAACCAAAATAATTCGATTGGTTTTGAAATTATATCCACCTAAAACAACGATCGAATTTTTCAAATTCGATCGGATCGAATTTTTGATCGAATTGAATTTTAGAAATTCGATCGTTATTTCAGATGGATTTCATTTCAAAACTTACTGAATGATTTTGGTTTCAAGAAATCCTACATTCGAAATGATTTAGGTTGCTTAGATTTCTTCTTGAATTAAACTTAATTTCGAAAAATTCAGTGTTCTAAACTTGGACAAAAAAATATCAATTTGCATTGAAAATTCGATCTATCAAACTGCACACCTCTAGTGCACAATGATTCGAATACAATATCGTGTACAATTATAAGTAATTTAAAAATTTCGTTACAATTTCGGTATTTTGAATAACGTAACGTAAATCGAGTAAATATATATGTAGTTATGTTTGGCATAGAAACAGAACGAAAATCACGAAAATATATTTTGTTTCGTTTCGGCCACAGAAAATCATAAGGTATAACTTTAATCTGCAGCAGAATAATCCAACAAAGTTATATTGATAATAATATAGTAATAATCCAATAAAGTCTAATATTCTATGAATATTACTCTATTACGTTTTTTTTTATTTTAATACCGTTTTCGATATAAAAATTCTAAAACAAAAGATGGTGTTATTATTAGATCATTCTGCTGCAGATTAAAGTTATACCTTCTGATTTCCTGTGATCGGATCCCTGGTTATAGAATTAAAATTTTGCACCTGAGTTAAATTAAAGTAAAAAATTCTGACAAATTTCAAATGTTACATTTGAACATTAATATTCATTTTAATATGTCGGAAGCTGGGATTTGCATCCACAACCACGAGCTCTCGCAATCTGCAAATCCCGATTCCTGCATGTTATTCGAGCATTATTATCCTCAGGCGCGAGTCGCGAATTTTAGGCGAGTCTGGAAACGCCAGATCAATAGGATCCGTCTGCGCAAGTCTGGATATTGCTTTTACAAAGGCGTAAACGTAAATACATGTACCCTGGTGAATAAACACTGCATAATTGTATAAAAATAATAGAATGTTACGTTAATACATAAATAAATATATATTTATATATTATATGTACTGAAATCCTCTAAGAGCGACTCATCTATTCTCGTAAAAAAATTTTGATCTGGAAACACTTTTCTCAGAGCTTTTAAGACATACGATTAAAAAACTAACTTATATAATACATTAATTAAAATATGAAGAAATCACGAGAATTGAAATTCGAAATAAATATAAAGTTCCAACTTATTTTGTGCGCGATCCGATCCGACGGGACGGCGGAATCTTTGATCTAGTCATGCCACTCTTTTCTTGAAGGATCTCCCATCTCATCGAGTCAGAAGCAACACCTGCATTCTGGGTGCAGAATAGTTTCATGTATCTATCCTTTGTCACCAATTGGGTACAATATATGTATAGGCACGTTCTCCGCTCTCGCGTTTGTATATATTATGTATCAAGAATTAAATAGATCTATTATAGCTTATACGTTTAGGTATATAACGAATCCAGATATTCATCTGGTTAGACTTTTTACTCAGTTGACTTTATCAAAGTGACTTACTCAGTGACCTTATCAAAGTCACTTATAACGACAAAATTTTCATAGGTACCATGTAATCTTCACCAAGATATAATATGGAAGATTCGAGGGAAGATTTGAGTCGAAAGTATCATATATAAGGTGGATGTCTCAATTCCTGATCACTATTTTAAAAAGTCTATTTTGGCCAAAATTAGATAAAATCAATATTATTAATTTTTTAAAGATAGATTGGACCGTTCATTCCTTATTTATTGTGTCAAAGCGAAAGTTAAAGGGTTATGTTAGGTTAAAATTTAGGTGTTCAGGACATTCAGGGACATTCAGAATTTTTTATTCAATTACTTACCTTTAAGGCATTTTTTAACCATTTATCTTTTTTATACGCTCATTTTAAAGAAAAATAATCAAATTATAAGAGGGATTCAAAGTTTTAGTTTATAAATTTTAGGGAAATTTTTTATATTGCCAAAACTGGAGCTCGCAATCTTAAGGGACAATCTCAGTGTCAAAATTTAAAAAAATCGATTTTTTTGCATATTCTCAAAGTATAGGTCTTCGAAAATATTATGTGAATGTTTGGTTGTAAAATTCGAATTATTTTGGTTGTCCAAGGGCTGCACCTGGCTGGCGCTGTCAAACCACGCGTCGCAGCTCCCTTGACTGAAAAGAAGCCAGAACAGCTCTTAGAGATGAAATTTCTGTTGAAAATGAGCGATTCGAAGAAGCCGAAGGGATATTGCATGGAGTTGGCACCGATTGATCGTAAGTCCACATTTCATAATTATGAAAATATCGTATTCGAAACTTTAACCTTTAGAGGGCCGTAAAGCCAATATATTGGCTCACCCCCTGATCGAAACTTTGTTTATGATCAATCAATGATATAAGATACCTTTTGGGCCAATTTTCTGAGGTCAATTTTCCTCCCAAATTGCCGGCCCTCTAAAGGTTAAACTCGTTTGTCTAGAAACACCTTTTTTTAAAACGGTGGAAACTTCTACAACCAGAGTTTTCAAGCATTCTCAAAGTCATTCTCTATGGTGCTATAGAAGCTTTTTTTAATTTAAAAAATTTCATTTGTTATAAACAAAAATCTCCCCAAAAATTTGGTGAAATTTTACATCAAAATTTCAAATGGTCGTCATTTTGTTAATTTTTATCTAAAAAAATCCTCCATAGCACGATAGCGATATTCATACAGATTAATAATCACCTTTGATTTTTTGTTTGAGACTATTTTTACGACTCCGGGAATTTCCACCATCAAGTGACGTCTTTTAAAGGAGATCTCTTAAAATATTATTTTGTTTATTCAAAAAGATAAAAATTTACATTATGAAAATTATTTTGTATAGGGAATAAGTGCTACTAATAAATAAAAAATTGGGACCGATTATTCATTTTATTCATTGAAAAAAAAATCATGAAAATTGGCCATTTTTTCGGCCGTCACACTGAGATGGTCCCTTAAATGATAAGGAATTGGGACATCTACGTTAAATCTATATCAAAATTGGTGACACAGAAGTCCATTTTCAATTTATTTCATTTTTTTTTAAATATGGAATAACTTTATCTTTATTCATCTTCTTTGATTCAATTCAAATTCAATTTTAATATTATATTCTTGCAAATAAGTTCATCTTAGACTAGGAATCAATTCTAGGAGAAATTAGGAGAAATTAGTAGGAATTAGGAGGAATTCCAGAAACTAATTTATCAGGTCATATAAATGTGGATACTAATGCATCGACACTTTATATGATTAGAACAATAAAATATATGAAAAATTCATTAATAGTATATATAATTAAGACTCCATTCAACACGTCTGCCAAAAGTAAAACCACTCAGTATCCTTTGAGATGTATCAGATTCAGAATTACTTTTGTTTGATTTCCAAAATTGTGAGTGACACATCTAGATTTATTTATTCAAGACCTTTCATGTTTAATAAAGGTATCTTCATTATCAAGATCTTTAATGCGGTATAAATGATTTATCTGCCATTTTATATGAAAAGTAAAAGTGACACATCGCTCTTAATAATATGCATTTATAATATCAATATATATTTAAATATAAATATCAATTTTCTTCAGCTTAGTGGAAATTGGCTGACATTATTTTATTTCCTTCAAAAGAGGCTAGGTTAGGTAATTATTTTCTATCACAAAGTATAAAAAATAGAAAGAGGCGCGTCAGTTTTTTTTTGCATGAGAGGTAAAAAATATTTTATACTTCAATCGGTGGCTCACAGCTGAGTATCACTTGAAAGATGTCGAATCTTTATTTTATGCCTGACAACCGGGCCAGGCTTTTATAAGAGCTGACGAAGCTATACTACCAAGGCAGGTCTTTGTTTTATCTTATTTTGTACATCCCGATGGCTATGCTCCAACACGCTAAGTGGCCCTTCTCTTCATAATGATAGGCCGGCGCGGCAGGGCCAATTCACTGCCAATCTGTTACCGCTACTGGATCCCCATTGCCAACGTTACTACTTATATATCATCTCTTAAGTCTCTTTTTTTCAACCCGTTCGTTTCTATGTCAATGACTTCATTTCCCTATATTATCCGCTTCACGGAGATAAAAAGAATGCGTAAAATTAACAGAATAGTTTGTTAAAATAGAGACAACAGATTTCTTCTGTTATATTTTTATAGACATTTCTGTAGGTTTAACAGAATAGTCTGTTAAAATAAAGACAACAGATTTCTTCTGTTATATTTATAGACTTCTCTGTAGGTTCTACAGACATTTCTGTAGATTTTACAGACATTTCTGTAGATTCTACAGATATTTCTGCAGAATCTATATACAGACATTTCTCTAAAACTCACGGATGGTCAGTAAATTTAACAGATATGTCTGTAGAATCTATATGCAGACATTTTTATAAAACTCACAGATAGTCAATAAATTTAACAGATATGTCTGTAGAATCTATTTACACACATTTTTGTAAAACCCACAGATGGTTTTAACAGATACATATTTAACAGATATGTCTACAGAATATACAGAAATGTCTGTTAAAATAGGGACAACAGATTTCTTATGTTATATTTGCAGAAATTTCTGTATATTCTACAGACATTTCTGTAGATTCTAAAGATATTTCTGTAGATTCTACAGATATTTTGGTAGAATATTTCTTATGATATATTTATAGACATTTCCGGAAATTCTACAGACATTTCTGTAGACTCTAGAGACATTTCTGTAAATTCTACAGATATTTCTGTAGATTCTATATACAAATATTTCTGCAAAACTCACAGATGATCAGTAAATTTAACAGATATGTCTGTAGAATCTACACAAGTGTCTGTTAAAATAGGGAGAAAAGATTTCTCCTATTATATTTACAGACCTTTCTGTAGATTCTTCAGACATTTCTGTAGATACCAAAGATATTTCTGTAGCATCTATATACAGACATTTCTGTAGAACTCACAGATGGTCAGTAAATTTAACAGATATGTCTGTAGAATATACAGAAATGTCTATTAAAATAGGGCAATAAATTTCTTATGTTATATTTACAGACATTTCTGTATATTCTACAGACATTTCTGTAGATTCTACAGAAATTTCTGTAAATTCTGCAGATATTTCTGTAGATTCTAAACACAAATATTTCTGTAAAACTCACAGATGATCAGTAATTTAACAGATATGTCTGTAGAATCTAAAGAAATGTCTATTAAAATAGGGAGAAAAGATTTCTGCTCTTATATTTACAGACATTTTTGTAGATTTTAAAAATATTTCTGTAGATTCTACAGATATTTCTGTATAATCTATATACAGATATTTCTGTAAAACTCACAGATGGTCAGTAAATTTAACAGATATGTCTGTAGAATATACAGAAATGTCTACTAAAATAGGGACAACAGATTTCTTATGTTATATATATATATAGACATTTTCGTAAATTCTGCAGATATTTCTGTAGATTCTATATAAAAATATTTTTGTAAAACTCAGAGATGATCAGTAAATTTAACAGATATGCCTGTAGAATCTACAGAAATATCTGTTAAGATGGGGAAAAAAGATTTCTTCTGTTATATATACAGACATTTCTGTAGATTCTACAGACATTTCTGTTAAACTTACAGATGGTCAGTAGAATCCACAGACATTTTTGTAAAACTCACAGATGGTCAGTCAATTTAACAGATATGTCTGTAGAATCCACAGAAATATCTGTTTACACACTGTAAAAAAATCTTGTTTTAAGTCAAAAATTGGGGAAGACCAGAGCATTATATAATTAGGGTGGGTCAAAAAAAAATTTAGAAATTAAAAACAGTCTTGCATTGAAAACCTTCATTTTGAGTCCAATATAACCGATGTAAAATTTGAAATAGATCAATCAATATTCTGAGGTTCCCCCCGAGGCTAAAATAAGTTTTAAAATTCATCATTCTCAGAGTTTTGGAAAAATCGCTAATATTTATTTTTTCCATAATCTAAATTATACCCAATTTTCAAAAATCTTGTGAGATTTCAGTATTTGAAGTTTTTCTAGGAGAAAATTTACTTCTTTGAAGCCCAAAAAAACTAAAATAAATTTTAAAAGCTTTAGAAATTATCTTAAAAATTTTTTGAGCCTCTGGAAACTTTCTTGCACTTAAAATTTACCTGAAAAAAAATTGAAAAGACTTTAGCATTAGAAAAACTTGGAAATAAACATTTAGGATCGGTTCGTTTTAAATGCTAAAGTCTTCTTAATTTTTTTTAGGTAAATTTTGAGTACGAGAAAGTTTTCAATGGCTCAAGAAAATGTTAAGATAATTTCCAAAGATTTAAAAATTTATTTTAGTTTTTTGAGATTTATAAAAATGAGATTTTATCCTAAAAAAACTTGAAATATTAAAATCTCACAACATTTTTTAAAATTGGATATATTATTTAGATTATAGAAAAAAATTATTATTAGCGATTTTCCAAAACTCTGAGAATCACGAATTTTTATACTTATTTTAGCCTCGGATATTTTAGCCTCAGGATATTGATTGATGTATTTCAAATTTTACACAGGTTATAAGGGACCCAAGATGAACCTTATCAGTACATATATCGAGACAAAGTGCACTGTAAACCAGCAGTAACTAGACTTTTTTCATGTACCTGTTACATTTATAGTACTCACCGTCTGTAAGTTTAACAGAAATGTCTTTAGATTCTACAGTCTGTTATCCGTTAAGTATCTGTTAAATTCACTGACGATCTGTAAGTTTAACAGAATTGCCTGTAGAATCTACAGAAATGTCTGTAAATATAACAGAAAAAATTTGTTGTTCCTATTTTAACAGATTATTCTGTTAATTTCACAGTTTCTTTTTTCTCCGTGTTAACACTCGATTTCGAAACATGACAAAAAATTTTATTTTGTTATAGATGAAATTGAAATTTAAAAAGGGATTGGTTTACATACCCGGAAAATGTCAAGTTAAATTATACAGTAGGTGATTCTGTGATCAGAAAATAGATCCCTAATGCGCAGCAACGATTATCATTTGATTTTATTCTCCAAATTATCAGCGTATAATCAGCGAATTTTACTGTCCATTCAGAAGCTTTTACTGTTAAAAGTTTACCCCCATTTCCAGCAGATTAATAAATTTAACTTTTCAAATTTGCTTAATAAACCCCTACAATTTGTTAAATTTGAAACATATTTGATCATTAACATTTATTTTCTATTTCATGCATTATAGGTATTCAAAAATATGCATTTCATATTTTCTAGAATACCAATCTTTTTATTTTCAAATATAGAACAAAAATTTGTTTATGAGTAAAAATACTGAACTATCTACATATTTTATCAAGTTTTCCTTGACCTGTAATATTTTTCCTGAGAAATGGAAGAAAATGATAAAATAAGAGTATTTGTTACCTTATTTATATGAATTATATTTTTATTTATATATTGTCTATCAGAAAAGGACGAATGGAATGGAAAAATGGCTTCTTACCTTCATCTTTTGGTATTCTTTTTTCTCATATTGACTTTTCAGCGTCAACATTTGTTTTTTATATTAGCTACATATTTAGTTTTCACTGTCCTTTTGTCGGTCAACTCGAAACGAGAAACTCTAACGACGGGAAAGGTCTTATCCTAACGATATGTCGTCATAACTGCTTTTAGTTTTCCTCCTTAATATATATATATATATATATATATACTCATTTCTGACTGAATCTGGATTTATTTACTTTTTCGCTAAACAGGTATAAAAAACTAGGGACGGTAGTTGTTATTCTTTCCTACCTCAGGTGGTTAGTATAATTTAGTATTTAAAGGTTTGGTTTTCATAATTTTATTATGAATAATAAAGTCACACATTTTTGATTCGCAATTTTTTTTGTGTTTTACAAGACGGACAAATAATAATTTTTTTACAACACTTTTCAATGCAGATGGTTTCAAATTTTACATTTTGAAATTCTAATATTCCAGAAAGATTTAAAATTTTGATTTCACACACGGAGAAAAGAAATCTGTAAAATGAACAGAAGTCATCTGATGAAATAGGGACAGCAGAATTTTTCTGTTATATTTACAGAAATTTCTGTTGAATGGTTAGTAAATTTAAGTTAATTAGATGATTAGTATATTTAACAAATATTTCCGTAGAATTAACAGATATGTCTGTTAGGTTAACGGAATTATATTTTTTGTGAAAAATGTTAACCTAACAGACATTTCTGTTAATTCTACAGAAATATCTGTTAAATTTATTAACCGTCTGTGAGTTTAACAGAAATTTCTGAAAATATAACAGAAAAAATCTGCTGTTCCTATTTCAACAAATGACTTCTGTTAATTTTATAGATTTTTTTTCTCCATATATACTGTAAATAGTTGGGTTTCTTTTGTATTGGTCATCTTTTTTCTAAGTATTAATTTGAAGTCGAGCTGTAATATTTTCGATTGCGATAACTTCATGCTTTTAATTTCAATGCAAAATAATTGATTGCAATTGATTATTTGGTACTATTATATGGTCTTCTTTTAAAAGTGAAGTATGATTAAAATAGATGCGGGACTATTTTTGAGGTATATTCTCTTTTAAAACCTGAATCTAGAACAGGACTTTTTTTACACTGTATAGGGTAATCGGTACAATTGTTGGCCTCCCCCAATAATTTACCTTTTCCTTAATAAAAAAATATTTTGAAATAAAATTACTAATAAATAGTGCAATATTGTTTTCAGTATACTCTGCGCTATTTATTAGTAGTTTTATTTGCGTGTATTTCTCAACAAATGTTCAGTTTGAAGGTGGCCAATCACTGTTTAAGGGGGCCAATCATTGTACCGATTACCCTAGATAAAAATAAAATAAAATATTCAACTTATTGATTAAAATTAGTGATGAATTCAAGCGAGACAAGACAATAAAATTCAAGTTCAATAATTTGTATCGAACTTCAAGTCCAGAAAATTAATCTTGTCTTGACATTTCAGTCAAGAAAATCAAGACTTAAGCGAGAACAAGGAATAATCTTGAATTTTGTATTTGTCTAAATGCCGCTTTAACTCATATGAAAAATAATTTAATTATAACTAAATTATTAAATCCAATGAAAATGTAAAAGATTTGGATGAAGTAA
>JBAGKK010025723.1:0-11215 GCA_037177015.1 Euceroptres primus | reverse complement strand
TAACCTCAGGGGCCTTTCCTCTATCCGCAACCTGAGGACGCGCTACGTAGTGGTGATAGGTACCCACCAAGTAGATTTATTGCCTTAAATCGATTTATTCCAACATTATGAATGAAGAGATAAAATTTTTGACAAATTTGTAAAGCGCAGAAAGTGTACATCACCTTCTCGCAAAATTGTTCTTTCTCTGCCTTGCATCACTAAAATTGTCCACATTGTTTTGAAAATTTCCAGCAGATTTGTCGTCTTTAGAGTGCAGGAAGTACATATGATGTACAGCGGAGAGTTCGTTGTCTAAACTCGTGATTAAATCACGCACATCAGGATTCGAGAAACAAAACCTTTTGGTTTCAAATTAGTTCATCGGAGAAATTACAACACAACGCGAATCGCTTCACGGTCCGAAAGAATGTAAAAAAATATGAGTTTTCCTCTGAAGATAATAATAATAACAATTTTAATATGATTAGTCACGCGTTTTAAATTCTCGATTTTTGGTAAACCTGCACTATTTTGATAATCATTTATCTAGAGTCATCGAAATTGTATAATATAATTTCTAGGTTCACATTAATCGAATCTCTCGATTGAGCACCGGCCTCGGGTCTGATCGGCACAGCAAAGGGCGCTATTAAAATACAATTTAAACTGGATTTAAAGCGATGAGCGAGAACTCTTGTGTCAACATTCAGGACCGCGATTGTATTTTGCAATTCTTTCAAAAAGCATAATCGAAAAATAATAAAATAACTTCAATTGAATAAAAAATAAGTGTACAATTACTTATACTTTACATATATAAAACAAAATTGAAAAATTCATGGAAAATCTATCAAGGGAAACTGTCTAACCGCGCGCTTCGAGTGGTGATCAACCGATTCAAACGTATAAGAGCTTCGAGGTATCACATAGACACGACGCATGAGAGGCTTGGTGGAAGAGTCGAGCACGATGCGAATAAAACCAACTTACAACTATGAGCTCCAAAAAATTTAATTTTGATCTGGGAGCAATGAGGATTTTTTTTATTCAATAGGAGAAATCTTCATTATTTAGAATCAATAAAAACCTGAAAATGGATTTTTCGATCGCAAGGCTTTGTTCCACGCCACATATAGTAAGAAAATAAAAATTCCCCCAACTTCATGAAATTAGTGGGATAGAGAATTTGTAAAGGCTCTACAATGAATGGAGGACTGTAGAGATTTTCCTTCTAATTTCTTAAAATTGACGGATTTTTTTCCCACACAGTGAACACTTCCTGTATATTGTATAGTATTCCTTAAAGTTGTTTTCCTACACCTTATTCTTCGATTCAGTTTGAAAAAGTAACATAGCACTTGTCTAACTGTAGGCAGTTTCATGTACAGATTCGTGGCTGTTTCTACGCTACATGCAAAATTTGTGTTTTACAACGTAGCTTCCTCAACGACTGCTTCATGATGCAACCACGACCACAAAATCCGCTTTCACTGTCACTAGTAAATCACAATTGCGTGACTTCACCAAGGACTCTCACCATACTTTTGTTTGTTTCGTTTCCTTTCTAATTGTCACAAGACGAAACGAAAATCCTCCATATTTAGATTCAGTCTCCGATTCGAAAATCTCTTGCAATTTAATTTCAGTCCCAGATACGAAACCAAAATTGACTAGCAATTTCCTTTCGTCTCCGAGACGAAAATATTTGATTTCGGATTTTGTCTCGAATGTTTTAAGTAAAAAAAATATTATTGATATAATAGATACAATTATATACAATGAATAAAATTATACAAATTATAAGACGAAATACTTTCGTTTCTGAGACTGGAACAAAACCAAACCAAACTCAACCAGGGACAACGCAACGATGCAACGCCTCTGCGACGTTCGCCCAGACTAGAACGAATAGCTCAAAAATGTAAAGAGATATGCCCATAAAAGACGAAACTTTCGCCCTTTAGGGTCATAAAATGGCCTGATTACTTAAGAATCATAGTTTTTTGACAATAAATTAATAACTTATAATTGCTGTCCTCAGGTCATTTGGGGCAACATTAAAAGGGGTCGTACAGTCTTTGAACTGGAACATGTTCACTTTCTCACAAAATCGATTATTTTTAGCATACGAAAATTTTTATTTTAATCATTTTTCAAATAAATAATAGTCTAGTGTACTTTAAGCAACTTGCAAAATATTTAAATGGTTCGGAAATTCTTCTAAGTCCAAACACCAAATTTTCATGGCCCTGAAAAGTACATATTTAGTTTTGATTTTTTCGTTGAGATGAAATTAGGCAACACCAACCAGATAGCTGGAGTATGTCGTGTTACGAAAGTCGATATAATTTTGTAAGATATCCACTTTTGTTGTAAAAGCAAAGTTTCGATTGAAAATAATTCTTTTCTGAAGTCCAGAAATCCAGTCGAAGCAGACGAAAAGAAAGAGATGGCCGATAGAATAAGCAGCACTGGAGAAAAATATATTTGTTGCAACACCTCCATGGAAAAGCCTCTTTCGCGTACCATCTAGAGACACTGAAAGGAAGCTTTCGCGATCACGTACCCGATGCGCATGCTCGCAGTGTGCGAAGTTTTCACCCGTGTGACGAGAATCTTTGCACACTGCGAGCATGTGCATCGGGCATGTGTTAGCAGAAGCGTCATTTCGGTGCGACTAGATGGTACCACGAAGGTGGCAAAGCCGCACTCGTGTGAAGGCGCAGGACTCGCCCGAAGGTTCGTCTTCGGTCACGTCAACTCGCCCTTCAGGCTCGTGCTGCACTTTCCCACTCGTGCGGGCATTGCCGCCTTCGCGCGCTTTATTCTTTATTATGAGAACAAGAACTTCAACATTTATGAGTTGAAAAACCAACGCCCGCAGAAGAGGGATCGAATATCTGACCTGTCCATTGGGCGCCACCCAGGGGTCACTTTTCTAATTACACATGACTCGGAATTGAAAGTAATACCTGTAACTTTCTGACAGTAATTGTACCAAGGCAGTTTTCAACTGCATGTTCTCTAATCGGCTCTTCCCTCTCTCAGCGACACCCTTTAGAAATAAAGGCCTGAAATTAAACTAATGCTTTTTGTTTATTTTTTTTTTATTGAACCGAGGGACAATGCTCGTCGGGGATATTGCGAGGCCTCTGAAGAGGCAAAGATAAAACATCGTCCAGATCTTTAGCTGCAGTCAATCCTGGCATCCAGCCAGCATCAAAATGCAGTCAGTGGCGCCCACGGTCTCTATCTGTCCTTTCGCACCTTCTAACAAAAACGTAGGAGAGCGAAAGAGATAGGAAGTCGGGAAAGCCGTCTGACCGCCTATTTCTTTTGCTCCTCCTTTTGCTCTCACTCGTTTCTGTCAAAAGGTGTTAAAGGACAGAAAGAGACAGTAGACGCCACTGAATGGAGTCATAAGCTCTGTTCGTAACGAGCCTGAAGCAACGGTCCTAATTGTTCTTCCCTGTCGAGCCTTTCAGTAGAGAAAACGTGTATTCAAGCTCCGTTCTTTTTTCTTGCCGAGAAAATAGAATTTTGGAGAGCGGAAGATATGTTTATGTCTTCTCGAAAAGTTGAAGGAACGGATAATTTTGTCCAAAGGATCGACCTGGTGGCGGAGCGTCGTTCTTTTGATAAGCGCCTCGTCCATCGTTTTGATAAAGTAATAGTATATTGTGATACATGTGGGAAAACAGGAACTTTGCACGAGTGGGATGTTTCCAGTACAAATCATATTCGAGTGAAGGCGCATCCACGTGTCTACGGCTCGTACTGGAAACAATCGGTATGATTAGGAAACTATCATCTAGATGGCAGTTCTATGAGTGACCTTGTGTCATTATTAAGAGTTTCACTTCATAATGAGATTACTGAGTGACTTCATACCACATTGTAAATAGTTTTGTATGCTGGGAATGTTAGAACGGCTTCTCCACTATTTTTGGATGATGAGTGCATATAAATAAAATGTCGGAAAGTGCGCAATTGCCGTAGTTTCCAATTGCTTTCAGTCTTTCAGTTTTTCCCAAAAAAGGAAAATCTTGTCCGAGGTCCGAGATGAGAAATGTGAAAATTAACATGGGAACGAGCATGAGAGTAAAAGCATAGGTGCGAGAAAGAGTACAAGACTGGCAACTGTTGTGTATATTGGGATTGTCAGGTGCTGACCTCTATGCTTTCTTTCCGCGAATAATAAAATTTAAATAAGAAATTTTTCGACAAGATCGAAAAGTGACATTTATTTTCTTAGAAGGATATTTGCTTTAAAGATATTTTATATGCAGTGATAATAAATATAATTATCAGCAGTACTTCAAAAGAACAATATTTTTTAATACTGCATTACAATCTTAATTATTTTTCTTAATATACATAAATTGTCACAGGAATCTAACAATTTAACCAACATTCACTGCAAACCACAAGAATCCTGAAGGTAAGTGTGGAATAAAATGTAAAGAGAGAGATTTTCGAAAATTTTTTTATAAACAATTATTAAAAAATTATTTACTTATCAATAAAAAAATGCACATCACACATTTGCAATGAGATAGAACCACTTCTTTGACAAAAAAGTACTAAAAAATGACCAAAGATTTTCCAAAAGTAATGATGACAAGATTTTGTTATAAACAACTGTTAAATAATTAATTGTTTATTGATAAAAATGACAAAATACGCACTTGCAAAAAATTAAAATTACTTACTTGTTAAAAGAGGTCAACGTATGGCCGTAATAACACTTTGCCGTATGCAGAGGGAATTCTGTTCAGGATGGGTCCACTTTCCAGGGTCATAGGTCGCTACGTATTGGGGCTAGGACACTCAGATTTACTTCATTTTACGCAGAAATCAGTTCGTATTCATTTATCTTCTACGCATATTCTCGTGGGATTTACAGGAAGCGAGGTATTTTCAAAAAACATAACTTTTCGGTTTTTTGTCAAAAGATGAGAAAAAAATATAATTTTTAAAGCTCACAAATTCCAAACGATTCGTAGTAGAAGACTTTTTTTCTCACTGACGCAGAATTTCATCTACTTTATTTTATCCTCAATTGTCATCAATGTAGATTCAACCGGAAGCGACTAATTTTGAAAAAACCGAACTCGATTTTTTCGCCCCTAAAAACTGGCAAAAATGGTCAACTTGATAGGTTTTAAGGTACACATCCTTTTTCCTGTTGAACATTTTGCTCTAAAATTTAATGAGGATGGTCCGTCCACGCAAAAGTGATTTTTGAAACACAATCAAGCGATCTATGCAAAAATATTTCTGGTGAGAATTATTCGAGAATTTCAGGCTTTTTGCCAACGCAATGCCTGAATTACACAAAATGAAAAAAATTACACAAAAATCTATGCAAAAAAGTTACTCGTGGGAATTATTCAGACTCAAAAGTACCAGATGCCTGGACAGTAGACGAAGGCTCTTCACGCGCTTGCTATCAGTGTTTTGACGCCTGGAGATCGACCTGTATTACATGTTATCGACTGTTGCAGGAAATTTGAACAGATATATCATTTTTGAAATGTTCATTAGTTTATTCTGATTATTATTAAGCAATTGAGCATTGAAATAAAAGTAAAAAAATAAATTATGGTAATGAAATAAAATAAATAAATATATAATAAAATAAATAAATATTCCTATAAAATAAGAGAATAAATAAGTTATACAAAAAATTCTACAAGACAGTTAGATTTCCAATCGTACAATGTTTTATTTATATTCAGGCTGTCTTAAAACGTACTAAAATATCGGAATAAGAAAATTTTCTAAACAATTACAAGTCCGATCCTATCGAATTCCTTTCTTGCCTATGTTTTTTTTTAAATTGTAGTCTAATTATCTGATACATTTTTTGTATAATTTATTTATTCTTTCATTTTATTGGAATATCTATTTATTTTATTTTACTACCATAATTTATTTTCCTATTTTTATTTCAATTCTTAGTTCCCTAATAAGCAGAATAAACTAAGGAACATTTAAAAAAAGACTATCATCTGCTCAAATTTCCTACAACAGTGGATAACATGTTATACATACAGGGGGCATTATTTCTCATCTGCCGCAACCCAAAAATCAATTTGGTTCTATCGGACTTAAAGTTGGCTAAAGTGTAGTCCTATTGGATGGTAGTTTATGAAAAAAAAATTTTGCGTTGGATCACATATTTACCGATAGGGAGGGGGTGTAATTTTTTAGTTTTATATGGATAACAACTATTTTGATAAATTATAAGTCTGTTAATATCAATTAATCAATATTTTTCCTGTTCATTTTCGATATGGGTTTTCACGCCCTTTCCATTGATCATACGCATTCTTTGCAAAAATAAGTATTTGTTCTTCAAAAATTAAAATCAAAAATAAATTTCACTTTTTTGAATTTAGGTTTTTTTTCTTCTTTTTTTCTTGTCTAAAAGGAAATCTTAGGTTGTTGCTTTTAAATATCTTAGGTTACAAAATGGCAAAATTGTTATTTATTTTTGAAAATAAGCGTTGTGTAAGTTTTTAGCTGTTATCAGATTCTTCAGTGATTTATGATTCATTTAATATTAATAAAAAAATGTTCTCACTATAGTTTCGATAGTATTTTTCATGCCCTTCTTATTGATCATAATGATTTTAAAAAAAAATGAGTTCAAGTAGGCGACGCTCGCCTACAAGGAAGGGATTCGTAGCCTCACTTCTTCCAATTCTATGGCATTGTGATTTTCAGCACATACAACGTTGTTCGGGCTCCTAATATTATTCCTTTAATGGTGTATTTAGCATTCCTCCGTTATTCAACCCTCCACATCGCACAATAACAAACCTTAGCACCGGTTGCTATGGTATTGTTATTTTCTGCACATAAAACGTTGTTCGGGTTCTCAATATTTTTACCTCTGATGGTGTATTTAGCATCCCTCGCTTATCAAGGATACATTGTACATTAGGATGTATCGAAAAAATAAAATTTTGTTTTCCTGAAAGTTTGAGAAAAATAAAAAACTTCTCTCAGTTCGCGCAAAATTATCTTATGTTCGCACACGTAAGTTAAAGTACAGAAAAGGGTAAAAATCACGAAAAATTTCAGTTTCGTCTTTGTGTTCAGGACAATAATTAGTTTCTCTAACCTGGGTAAATAATAAAAGTTGCATACTATGATGGTATAATATCCTATGCAGTACCTTATAAAAAATTGTTGTATGCTCGCACAGTCAATGTAAAGTACCGAAAATTGTAAGAAATCACGAACAATTACATTTTCGTTGTTATTTTCAACCCAATAATTTTCTTTTCTTATTCGAGTGAACAGTAAAAGTTGTAAACTATGCTATTATAAGTCTGTATGTAGCAGAGACCTCATAAAAAGTGATCTTATGTTCGCATTCAATCAATTTTTTTTAAGTTCTGTATTGAAAAAAAAATAAAAGAGAAATGCAGCTTTTATAGTTGACTTATAGTTAACTTCAGTACATAGTTTTTTTACGAATGACATATTAATACATGTATTTGACATTACTTTACTTTTTGTCGTCTAAAATTCATACAGTTTTATAATTTTGTGTGAGATGTCTCAAGAAAAGTTAAGAAAGTGTTTTGTCTTTGACTGATGAGGGTCCAAACAGTGATCGAAACGTTTCAAAAGAATTATCGCATCTCTTGTTTTTGACCTTCATTTCCATGACTTGCTTCACTATTAAAGTGTGTGATTCTTGGAGATTGTCGTGCGTTGATTGAAAGAAAGTTATTAACTCACATGGATGTCATGAGACACTACTTTTTTAAGTATGAAAATGTGTTTCAAAAAGGAAACGGGAAGTATCCATCTTCTTCTAGTGTTGCTAATTTAGTCTTGATAAAAGTAAAAGAGATTTGGACTTAATCTTAAAAGATCGCACTGCACTTCTTAATTTAACAGAGATCTGTAAACGAGATAATAAGAAGTCAACCTTTAGCAATAAAAACAAGTTGTTTCAACAACTTGATTTTATTACCGGCTTTTCAATACAGCCATTTGTAAGTGTAAATGTGAATCGTGCTCTTGTAAGGAAAAATTATTTGAATCTGACAGGGCAGCCTGTCACAGATACGGAATAGGAAATAGAAGTGCTGCAGCTCTGGCTTCTTCAATGTTGTATGACGTAAGTAAGTAAATTCCTAAAGTGAAAGGGTTAGTTTTTGATGGCAGTAAAGTTTATCGAGAAAGAATAAGAACTTACACTGAACTGTAAAGGCAACAGTTATCAACGGTTTGTAAAACTAGAAGCTCTTTACTTTTATGGTAGAAACGATGAAACGAAACTTATAGAAAGAGTAAATGATAGAATATTAAAGCAAAAAACACAGGAAGAAGAACACACTTCTCTTATTCAAGAACCTGGATGTTCTTATTTAGGTTTCGTGTCTTCATCATCTACGGCAGCTGAGGATGTCTTAAATGCAATATTGGTATTTTTTAATAAAAACAGAATTAATTTATCCTACCTAAATTGTACCGGATGCGATAGGTACCCTGCAAATACTGGTCAGCATTCTGCTATTATACGAAGACTAGAAATTAAATTGGAAAGAACATTACAATGGGTCGTCTGTCAGCTTCACGGAAACGAGTTCCCACTGAAGTATCTGTTCATAAAACTTCATAACAAAACTTCTGGACCTATTGACTACTCTGGTCCTATTTCAAAATGTTACCTACGTGTGAAAAACTAACAGTTGTCAACTTTGCTTCAAGTCAATTTACAAATCCTCTAATAGTCACCACAAATAATCTTAGATCAAACTAGAAGTACCTTTTCGATATTTGGACAGCTATTACAACAGGAGAGTGTTCTCCAGGCTGGGCAAGAAGAAGTCCCGGAAAATTGACAGATTTATGACAAAGTCAAGTAGAACAGCTCAAACCTACATGGGAACAGAACAACCGACCTTCGAATTACGAGTTCCAGATTTGTTGTATGTGTTTATGTACCCATGTGGTTTCAAATCAAATGTCAACCAACAGTCATAGACGGCCCCAAGCAATTTAGGACATACAGAAAATATTCTGCTTGCCATGCTATCCGACAAAAGGCAAAAAACTCGTATGCAAGCCAAGTCTCGTATTTTCTCAGCAAAAGAATCTGGTGAAAAAGGAATTAGAAAATTCGAAATTTCTGTTCTGCATTTTGATGCCAAAGATTACGTAGACATCATCGATTGGAGTAATTGTGCTGCAACGGACCCTCCTCTAGCAAGAGCGATGTCAAAAAAAGCTTACTGGAATTCACCAAGAAAGACATAACTCATCTATCCTTCCCAGATATTTTCAAAATTCCATGACACACTCAAGCGGTTGAAAGATGTGTTAAAGAGGTTACAATCGCCTCTCGCCAAGTTTATTCGTATAAAGTAAAAGATAGAGTCATCAGATCGTCTTTTTAGAGCCGAAAAGCCCTGCCAGTCTTTGAAAGCAGATTTATCAGTTTCATTCATAGGAAACTTCTTACCTTATGTAAATCAAGCAGAATACTGTATAAAATTTTCCTGTGTTACAGTATGTTTCTGAACATAACTGAATAAAAAAAAAATTGTCTTAAACATAACGAGGAAAATGAAATTATTCATGATTTTTACCATTTTCTGTACTTTAATTTGGACCTGCGAACATAAGATAATTTTTGATGAGGTCTATATTGCATAGGAACTTATATCATTATAGTACACAACTTTTACCGCTTGAATGGATAAAAAAAAATATTGTCTTGAACATAACGAGAAAAATGAAATTTGTCGTGATTTTTACCATTTTCTCTATTTTAACTTAAGCGTGCGAACACTCAGTACCGTCCAGAATTGTCAGTCCACTAAAAAAAATTGTATTAAAAACATGCCTCACTTCTTTCTTAAGTATCTGAGCAAGAAATTAGATAAAAATGATTCTTTAAAAACCGTTAGAAAGCTTATTAAATTTTGCGTCGATTGATCTCTACTTGAAATATTTTTGGTAATTAGGGATTGCAAGAGCATGTAAGAAAGACAGACCTATTTTCTGTTTTTAACCAATTTTCGATTCTACACTTCCACTGTCTGCATGCTTCAGGGTAGTAAATGGAAAAAATGCCCAAGATGAAAATCGGTTCTTCGAGCGGCAGTCGAACTTCTATCTTCTGTCAACGCATGGGAAACAAGAGACGGAAGACTGCGATGACCACTCGATCGACCTATTTTAGTCTTGTCTACTCTTCCACATTTTTAATAATAATTCGAGAACCAGTTAATATTTCATTACGTTCTGTTTCTCATTTTTAAAAGCAGATTTTAAACCTTAATTCAGCGAAGTTTCAATATTTTCTATTCAATATCCTGAAGCACGCAGACAGTGGAAGTTGAGCATCGAAAAATGGTTAAAATGGAAGACAGGTCTCTCTTTCCCACATGTTCTCTCGGTTCCTATTTATCAAAAATACTTCGAGTATAAATCAATCGACACGAAATTTAATAAGCTTTCTAACGGTTTTTTTTTACTCTTTCCTACCTAATTTCTCGCTCAGATACCCAAGAAAGAAGTGCATGTTTTTAGCACGATTTTTTTAATGGACTGACAATTCTGGCCGGTACTGTAAGACAATTTCTTATGTGGTCTATACTGCATAGGGACTTATATGATAATAGTATACAAATTTTACGGTTTACCCGGATTTAAAAAAAGCAGTTATTGTCCTGAAAATAATGAGTAAAATGCAATTTTTTGCGATTTTTACAATTTTTCGGTACTTTAACTTGAGTCCGCGACCATAAAATAATTTTTGATAGGGTCTATACTATGTGGGCACTTTTGTCATCATAGTATATAACTTTTACAGTTCACTTGGATTAGAAAAAAATAATAATTCGCTTGAAAAGAACGACAAAAGTGCCACTATTCATAATTTTGACTTTTGACCTCATTGTGCGAACTGAGAGAATTTTTTTGTTCTTCTTCAACTTTCAGAAAATCATTTCTGCACAAACTAAAAACTTTTCAGTTTTTAGTTTGTGCCCAACAAAGGAAAGATCAAAATTTTATTTTTTCTATATGCCCTACAATATATTGTGATCAAGATTGGTCAAACTTAACACGTATGGCCTTTATCTTTATAAACTCAAAATTCAGAAACTTTTTATATAATAATTTATTTATTTACCATAGAATATGCAGTGATACATTGTAAAGAATGTACATTTCCTTTCTAAATTTTAATTTAGACGTT
>JBAGKK010025712.1:0-11216 GCA_037177015.1 Euceroptres primus | reverse complement strand
CATCGTTGCAAAATAGCACCCGTTACCAGTTTGCAGCCTTTTATTGATTTCCGTTTTAATGTCGTTGTCGCTTGTTACATCTTTAAACATTAATGTAAAAAAATTGAAAAAATCATATATAGATGCTTTGATATTTTCACTATACATACGTGAAAAATAAATTTGAATGTATTAATAACAATTAAGAGGGTAGGGAAATCGTCTAGGGAGTTTTTGAACTTAAGGCAAAAAATCGCGTTTTGAACTAACGATGAGAAGAGTTGTTTTTATAAAAAATAAAGGATTAGGACGGTAGTTTAAACTAAGAGGTGAGACTTTAAAAATATTTTAAAGATGGAACTTAAAAATATTTCTTAATTGTTAGGCCTTGCCGTTAACAACTGCGAAATATTCCTAAGTTCCATCTGTCAAATATTTTCGAAGCCCCAACTCTTGGTTCAAAACACCGAAATAATTTGTGAAATTTTTACAAAACAACGTGATGGACTGTACATTGAAAATTGTTCAAATACCGCAGTGCCCTTTTTACAAAACAAGTTCAAAATGACGGGAAGTCCATCTTTGAAATATTTTTTACGTCCCACCTCCTAGTTTAAAATACCGTCCTAATCCTTTATATTTTTCATCAAAACAACTCTTCTCATCGTTAGTTCAAAACCCGATTTTCTTACTCTAAGTTCAAAAACTCCCTGGACGATTTCTCTACCCTCACAATTAACGTTAAATGCAATTGTAGATGACTGTGCTATCTCTCGTAGTAGAGAGCTATATTTTGGCTTAAATTGTTTGGAAAATTTTAACAAATGCAATAGAATAATAATTAGGAATGACAAACTTAAAACCTATCAGTTAATAACAAATATTGCTGGGGGACTGATGAATGGTAATGTTAGTGTAAGGTCACAGCAGGATACCATAGCTGAAGGGTATGCTCATTCATAAAGTGTAGCCTCATTCTGAAGAGAAGAAAAAGATACTTTTATTTCTAATGGCGTAAGCAAGTGGGCGAAATAAGGAGATAGACCAATGTACTTGAAGTTCTGAAGGTTCAAGTGAACGAAATTTTTTACTTATTACTTTGTACATGAGAAACAGTGATAAAACGTATCTTCATTTATATTGAAATATAAATAATAAAATAAATAAATATATAATATAAATTGAAAAAATTCAAGGTTTTTTCCTGGTTTGCAAAAATTTTTCACGGTATTTGAAATTAAAAAATTCGAACTCTGAAAACTGAAAATTTTTCCATTTGAAATAATAAAAAATGAATTGCAAATTAAAGCACTGACAGTGGAACTGTTTTGAATTTTAAACTTTTAAAATTGAAGCTTAAAAGTTTTTAATTCAGAAATTTTTTATTCAAACGCCTAATAATGTACACGTATGAAATAGAAGCTTTTAACACTTTCCAATTGAATAATTTAAAAAAATGTCATTAAACCGCAAAAATTTTAATTTTATACTTTTCTCAATTGAATAGTTCACAAATTTCTGGTTAAAAAATGTAAATCTTCGCTATCATTTTCAATGCTCTAAATTAAAACTTATCCTTCTTTTCAACTCGCATTGAGAAAAATGTAAAAAATGAATCATGTCTCTCTACCAATTCAGTACAAAAAAGAAAATAAAAATTTCTCCCCTTTTATTTGAATGTTAAAAATACCAAATTTGCCCCCCTCCTACTCAAAAAATGGTCAAAAGAAAAAATTGGCCTCTTCCAATTCAGAAAAACAATTAGTAACCAAAATTTCCTTCTTCAAACTCAATAAAAATGTTAAAAATAAAAGAAGAGCCTCTTGCACTTTAGAAAAACTTGAAAACGAAAATATTTTAATATTTGATTTCAGAGTCCGAATTTTTTAATTTCAATGACCGTTAAAAATTTTTGCACACCAGGAAAAAACCGGAAAATGACCAGGAATCTTTTTCTTCGATTAAAACGGGTTTACTACGCATGATAAGTTTTGTTTATACTCTGTTATTTCAATATAAATGAAGCTACATTTTATCATTGTTCCTAATGTACAAAGTAATAAGTAAAAAATTTCGTTCACTTGAACCTTCACAGAAAAAACTGAAGTGTTAATTAGAACCGATTTTCGGGTTCCAATAGAGATGTGACAAAAAGGAATCCTCATAGATAACGCCACTTTCCACGTGATTTTCCTATGTTCCATTAGAACTGAAACAAAAAGGAACCTCTAGTTTTTTCTGAGTTTAGAACTTCAAGTACATTGGCCTATTTGCTTACTTCGCCCACTTGCTTATGCCATTGGAAATAAAAGTATCTTTTTCCTCATTTCAGAATAAACATTATGAAATAAACATTATGAAATAAACATTATGAATGAGCAGACCCTTCAGCTATGGTATCCTGCTGTGACCTTACACCAACACTACCATTCATCGGTCCCCCAGTAATATTTGTTATTAACTAATAGGTTTTAAATTTGTCATTTCTAATTATTATTCTATTGCATTTGTTGAAATTTTCCAAGCAATTTAAGCCAAAATATAACTCTATCACGTATATTACGAGAGATAGCATAGTCATCTTCAATTGCATTTTACATTAATTGTTATTAATATATTGAAATTTATTTTTCACGTATGTATAGTCAAAATATCAAAGCATCTATATGACTTTTTAAAAATTGTTTACATTGTTTAGTTTAAAGATGCCGTCATCGAAAGTTATGCTACGGCAGAGTTATGCGAAAAAACCACGGTGTACATCTTTTCGCGAAGGCCATTTTTCCAACAAATTTTTGTACATAAACAAATGTGAACTTGCCTTATGCGGAATAAATTAAGCTTTATCATGGTTAGAGCTGTGTTTTTATGCGATTTTTCTTTTACGAGTAGAGAGTATGCATAAATACATATTATTACCACAAATGTAGGCATTTCATTATTATTAGATCTAAAAATTACGCCCTTCTAAAGCGAAGTGAATAATTATTTTAAAAATCAACCATGAATTTTTACTATTTATTTACTCATTAGTAATTTTTCATTTTAACTATTTAACTATTTTCCCTAACTTATTTTATACTTACAGGAATTAAACATCAAGTTGACTATAAATATTGACTATAAATATTTCATAAAATATAAGTCAGTGGGATGTAAATTGAAGAAATTAGATATTTTTTTAAAAAGAAAACTATATTAAAATTCAATCATTCATTCATTTTGATTTACGTACATAGAATTGTATACATAAAATTGTATACATATTTTATATACTCAAATTGTATGCTCAAAATTTGACGAAAATGATTTTTAAATAATATTTAAATACGCTTCGTCTGAATTGAAAATTGTATAATGAAGTTTATTCAAAACTCTATATACTATATACTATATACTATATATATATATACCCCCATAGCACGGAATATTTTACTCACATTTGCGGAATATTCTACTGGAAAAATATTGCAAAAACCTTAAAATGTTCTATATCTAGAATATTCCAGGGGAATATTTCGGACATATTCCAGAGGAATTTTGGAACATGACGCTGATTGTTCCCGTGGAATATTCCAGGAAATGTTGCTCAGGAAGTGTCTTGAATGTTACCGTGGAATATTCCTGGAAAATTGCCCCAAAAGTGCTCTGAATGTTCCTATGGAATATTCCCGAATCATTCCGAATAGTTCCGAAACAAACTAGAAAATTTAAAAAGTATTTATATTGTTAACAGTACTCTTATTCGGTTGTATGAGACTGAATCATAAAAATCAATTAATGTTTCTTGGGTATTTATTTTATCTACATGCATGACATAATTCTTAAATAAATACTGAATTAAATAAACACTAAATAAATCTTAAATAAATACTAAATAAATCTTAAATAAATATTTAAATAAATACTAAAATTCTAACGTAGAACTCATTTTATTTGATCAATTTTAAAGAATTAGCCATATTGTATTTGAATTGAAAATTAAATTAAAATATTTCATATTATTATTATCGTTAACATTATTCTTATATTTACAAATATAATTCAATTCCATATAAATTATAATAGCAAAAGTTAAATTCCAAGCTTATTACGATTATTACGATATTACTGATAATCTGTACCATTTTAATTTTATATACACCTAATTGTATAAATAATATTTTTTCTCATTGAGCTCTTCTGATGTTGAATTTACAAAATTCATTTATTATATTTTTAGAATATTTTCAAAGTTGATAGCTTTTAGGAAACATTAGTTCTTTAATTTCAAAAGTACTTCTGTAAGAAATTAACGTTTAATTTAATTTTAAAAACGTTACCTCGTGATTTAGACTTTTTAGCACTCTCCGGAAATTAATATAAAAAATCTTATGTTTACAATGATAAATAGTAACGCCAAAAAATGCTGTTATACAAAAAAAAATGCGGAACTAAATTAACAATGAATAAATTAAAATGAGAAAAGAGTGGCTAATTACAGAGAATGATTTGTATAAAGTTTATTCCGATATTGTTTAAAAAGATATCCAGGTTATGCAACCTCTCTGAAAAATTTGGGGAAATTAGGATAGACTTCATGATGGACTATGGGGCAAAAAAGCGTCTGTGGACAAATCAATTTTCAGACAAAACAACTCATTTTATTTATTAAACAAAATGAAGAAAAAATTTTTTTGACTTTTCAAGACTGCCATTTAGTCAAAAAATTTTTTATTTTTTGAAAATGGTGTACGTCACGGCAAAAAGTCATTAAAAATAATTTCCAGTAGTATTAATTTAATAAAACAAAATTCGAATTGTTATAAACAAATTAGTGAACAAAAGTTATATCTTCTTTATTTGCCACATTTAAATCCACTAAACCAGTATTTTCAGGAGAGGATAAAAATAGAAAAATGTTAGTTTAAAATTAGAAGACGTTAGACATCAATTCCTAATTGTTTATAACAATTTAAGAAACGAATACGAAAATAAGCTAGTATGTTGATGATGTTTTTTGCAATTATACTTTGCAGTTTTACAATATTTGTGCCTCAAGGTTCGAATTACGACATACTGCTAGTTACTAACCAGTATCAGTAAGCCAGGTATTATAATGGTTATATAGAAAAAATAAATGTATAAATAATGCATTTATTTATTCAGTTCATTTAAAAAATACACAGATATACTTAAATTGCAAAGTACATATAATTACAAAAGACACTGTACACATACTAGCAGTCGGTTCTGCTGCAAAAAACGAAGTTTATCACTTTCAAAATTTTCAAACAACACATTTGTTTATTAAATTTTTTAAAACAATATACAATATTTTCTAACTGCAAATTGTCCATGCAAAATACCATTGGTGACATATTTTTAGTTGATTCAGCTAAAAAAAATTAATCCAATTTATTGAAAAACCGCCAAGCAATGCTTTAGTTTATTGAATTTGGTTAAACAATATACAATTATTGTTTAACTGAAAATTGTCATTGCACAAGGCCATTTATGAAATATTTTTAGTTGATTCTGCTGAAAAAAACGAATCTAATTTATGGAAAAACCGGCAAGCAATGCATTTGTTTAGTAAATTTGTTTAAACAATGAACAATTGATGTCTAAGTGTAAAGTAAAACATCAAGAGACATTGAAAACATACTAGTTATTAATTCTGTTGAAGAAACGAAGCTTATCAACTCAAAAATGGCCAAATAATGCATTTGTTTATTAAATATGTTTAAACAATATGCAATATTGTCTGACCGCAAATTCACATAGCAAAGACCATTGGTGAAATATTTATAGTAGATTCTGCTAAAAACGAAACTCATTTATTGAAAAACAGCCAAACAATGCATTTGTTTATTAAATTTGTTTAAATAATGTACAATTATTATTTAACTGTGAATCATCACAGTAATAGACTATCTCTGATATGTTTGTAGTTGAGTCTGCTCAAAAACCAAATTTCTATATTGAAAAATGCTAAAATAATTAATTTGTTAACTAAACTTGTATAAACAATAAACAATTGATGCTTAAATATGAAGTAAAGCAGAAAGACACATTGGCAACATACTAGTAATTGATTCTGCTGAAAAAACGAAGCTTATCTACACAAAAATGGCCAAATAATGCATTTGTTTATTAAATTTGTTTAAACAACATGCACTTATTGTTTAACTGCAAATTATCATTGCACAAGTCCATTTCTAACATATTTTTAGTTGATTCTGTTTAAATAAACGTATCTAATTTATTGAAAAACAACCAAGCAATACATTTGTTTATTAAACTTATTTAAACAATGAACAATTGGTGCCTAAGTGTAAAGTAAAACAGCAAGACACATTGGGAACATACTAGTTATTGATTCTTCTGAAAAAAAAAGCTTATCAACTCAAAAATGGCCAGATAATGCATTTGCTTATTAAATTTGTTTAAAAAATATACAATTAATGTCTAACTTCAAATTGTTATTGCACAAGGCCATTTCTGAAATTTTTTAGTTGATTTTGCTAACAAAAACGAATCTAATTTATTAAAAAACAGGCAAGCAATGCATTTGTTTATTAAATTTGTTTGAACAACATACACTTATTGTCTAACTGCAAATTGTCATTGCGCAAGGCCATTTCTAACATATTTTTAGTTGATTTTGCTAACAAAAACGAATCTAATTTATTGAAAAAAAGGCAAGCAATGCATTTGTTTATTAAATTTTGTGTAAACAATAAACAATTGATGTCTTAGTGTAAAGTAAAACATCAAGAGACATTGGGAACATACTAGTTATTAATTCTGTTGAAAAAACGAAGCTTATCAACTCAAAAATGGTTAAATAATGCATTTGTTTATTAAATATGTTTGAACAATATACAATATTGTCTAACTGAAATTAACGTAGCAAAGACCATTGGTGAAATATTTATAGTAGATTCTGCTAAAAAAACGAAACGAATTTATTGAAAAACAGCCAAACAATGCATTTGTTTATTAAATTTGTTTAAATATTGTACAATTAATGTTTAACTGCGAATCATCATAGCAATAGACTATCTCTGATATGTTTGTAGTTGAGTCGGATCAAAAACCAAATTTCTATATTGAAAAATGCTAAAATAATTAATTTTTTAAACTAAATTTGTATAAACAATTAACAGTTGATGATTGAATGTGAAGTAAAGCATCAAGACACATTGGCAACATACTGGTTATTGATTCTGCTGAAAAAATGAAGCTTATCTACTTAAAAATGGCCAAATAATGCATTTGTTTATTAAATTCGTTTAAACAATATACAATTATTGTCTAACTGCAAATTGTTATTGCAGAAGGCCATTTATGACATATTTTTAGTTGATCCTGCTGAGAAAAACGAATCTAATTTATTGAAAAACGGGCAAGGAATGAATTTATTTATTAAATTTGTTTAAACAATGAACAATTGATGTCTAAGTGTAAAGTAAAATAGCAAGACACATTGGCAACATACTAGTTATTAATTCTGCTGAAAAAACGAAGCTTATCTACTCAAAAATGTCCAAATAATGCATTTGTTTATTAAATTTGTTTAAATAATACACGATTGTTGTTGCAGTGCAAAATTTCAGAGTAAAAGGTCATTATGAAATATTTGTAGCTAATCCTGCTAGAAAATCTAAATCTATCTACTTAAAAATGCCTTAATTTAGTATTTGTTTATTAAATTGTTATAAACAATTAGAAATTGATGATTAATGTCTTCTATTTTTAAGCTTACATTATTTTATTTCCATTTTCTCCCGAAAATATTGGTTTAGTTTATTTAAATGTGGCAAATAAAGAAGATATAACTTTTGTTCACTAAATTGTTTATTAAAATTTAAATTTTTGTTTTATTAAATTAATACTGCTGGACATTATTTTTAATGAGTTTTTTCCTCGACGTGGATCATTTTCGGTAAAATAAGAAAATTTTGACTATTGATTTTAAGAAGACCTTTTTTGATAAATTGTGATATAACTTAATGGATAGGTAATAACTTTCTGTAAATTATAAAACATATACGTTCTTTCTAAAGATAAAAAAAATTCATCTGGGAAAATAATGAAGTGAGCAATAAGCGAACAGCAATTTTTTTCAAATAGAAGAACTTTAGATTATTCCAACAGGTTACTTCATTCATTTTCTGTCATAATAGTCAATACAACTCATTTAGATATAATATTATCATTTCCTTTTTAATCTATACACAATCATTATCGTTTCAGATAGATAATAAATGTGCAGAAAATTATAGTCATAGAATAGATCAAGAAAAAAGAATGTCGACAAAAAACTTGAAATGGAACACCTCATGAAGTCTCATTCTAATTTCTCTAATATTCGCAGAGGTTACATAGCATGGACATCTTTCTAAAAATTATATGAATAAACTTCGTATAAATTATTTGTTCAGGTGAGCCACCTTTTTCTCATTTTAATTATTTCATTATTAATATAGTCTGGTATTTATTCATTATTTTGTGATAACTTTTTTTAGAGTTCAACATTGTGAACATATTTTTATCTGATGTATAATATAATTTATATTAACTTTAGAAGAGATTATTAAAGTCTTAATTAAGAAAAATTATGTTTTAAAAATTGAATTAAATAACAATTTTTTACAGAAACGCTTTTGACATTGAGGGTCTATTATTTCCTAGGAGTCTTAATGTTTAGATATTGGATATAATTTGAAAATATAAGTTGAATTCTTTAATTGACCTTAGATGAACTGAAGGAAAGAAGATTTTATATTTACTATTTTTAGGAGTATAGAAAATTAAAAAGGTATAAATTATCAATAATATTTAATACCGTTATAAGTTTGGAGTTAAAATTTTGATAACAATGGTGTAAAATTAAAATTATATTTTTTAAATAATGCTCCATTTAATTCACACCTTATGCTCTTACGCCTTCCCTTCTCAAGTTTCTGAAAACAATATTTGATTATAGTTGCAAACTAAAATTGAATAGTTATTCTTTGGCCTTAGAAATTGAGGAATTTTTAAACCTGCCAGTAACTCAGGAAATTTATTTCAAACGCAATATCAGATAAGCACCGAATAGCCTTTTAAATCAATTGGCTCATCTGTGTCCAATAAATTCGCCATAATTATGTTTCCGCCAATCTTCCGAATTGTAGTATTTAAGAAATTGAATAAATGTCGAATTTTCAACATGTAGACTGTATTTTATTGCTAATTTAAAAGAATATTGTCGATCATAATCAGAAAATGTTTTTGTATAATTCTCTAGTCCACCTAAGAAAAATTGTTTAAAAAACATCATTGTAAAAACATTACCGATGTTGTAAAAATTTTATGTGTTTACTTAAGCATGTACATTCACTTCCATCAAAAAAGTTAAGAAAAATTAAATAACTTGAACCACGATTTGAAAAAAGGTCAACTATTTCCTCCATATCAAATAGAATTATTTTTCTCCAACAAACAAACTTTTTGTTTGAACCAATCAACCAAAATATGTCGTTGGATCAACCAAAACATTTAATGGGATCAACCAAAATATTTATTATAATCAACCAAATTATATTAACCAGAAAATTTGGTTGAATCAACCAAACATTTGATTGACCATATAACAATGTATTTATTTGTTTTATCCAAACAAATTATTTGTTCCAAACAAATTTTTAATGCATCAACCAAACTTTTTTCTGAGTCAACGATACAGGAATATTTGATAGAAACACTCAGGACACTTTCGGGGCATTCTTTCAGAAATATTCCACGGAAAACATTCAAGAAACTTTCAGGACAACGATCCAGGAATATTCCAAGGAACAATCAGGGTCATGTTCCAATATTCCGCAGGAATATTCTCGGAAAATTCCCCGGGAATATTCTAGACGTAGGACGTTTCAAAAAGAATTTTCAGATAAATGTCAAAAATCCCAGTGGGCACACAAGTCCTAAGGTTGTCCTATAGACGTCCTTCTCCGGACGTCTTTAGGACGTCCTGAGGACCTCTTAAGGACATAAAAATATCCAAAGGATGTCTTATAGACGTTTAGTCACAGGACATAGAGGTACGTCCTAAGGGCGTCTTTAGGATGTCCCGGTGCCCACTGGGATGTCAATTTTTAAAGTATCAAAGTCCCCAAAAATATTTCAACTGCATTTCTGATTATTGCGATCACATCCTACAACTCTCCTGAGGCACCCGAATTATCCTCGAGTTTTCAAAATGGACCTAGGGGTGGTTTCAAGAAAAATTTTTAAGATAAATGTCAAAAATAAAAATTTTCAATGTATCAAAGTCCCCAAGAAATTTTTTATTGCATTTCTGATTATTGGGATCACATCCGGCAACCCCCTTGAGGCACCCCTATTATCCTTAAGTTTCCGAAATGGACCTAGGGATGGTTTCAAAAAGAATTTTCAGATAAATGTCAAAAATGATAATTTTCAAAGTATCAAAGTCCCCAAAAAATTTATCTGCATTTATGACTATTGGGATCATATCCGACAACCCTCCTAAAGCACCTCTATTATCCACAAGTTCTAAAATTAAACCTAGGGGTGGTTTCAGAAAGAATTTTCAGATAAATGTCAAAAATGACAATTTTCAAAGTATCAAAGTCCCCAAAAAAATTTTAATTGCATTTCTGATTATTCAAGTCACATCCAGCAGCCCTTCTGAGGCACCTCAATTATCCTCGAGTTTTTAAAATAGACCTAGTGGTGGTTTAAAAAAGAATTTCCAGATAAATGTCAAAAATGACAATTTTCAAAGTATCAGAGTCACCAAAAAATTTTATCTGCATTTCTGACGATTGGGATCATATCCGACAACCCTCCTGAGGCACTTCTATTATCCACAAGTTTTGAACTTAAACCCAATCCAGCAGCCCTTCTTGAGGCACCCCAATTATCCTCGAGTTTTCAAAATGTAACTAGGGGTGGTTTCAAAAAGAATTTCCAGATAAATGTCAAAAATGACAATTTTCACAGTATCAAAGTCCCCAAAAAATTTTATCTGCATTTCTGACTATTGGGATCATATCCGACAACCCTCCTGAGGCACTTCTATTATCCACAAGTTTTGAACTTAAACCCAATCCAGCAGCCCTTCTTGAGGCACCCCAATTATCCTCGAGTTTTCAAAATGTAACTAGGGGTGGTTTCAAAAAGAATTTTCAGATAAATGTCAAAAATGACAATTTTCAAAGTATCAAAGTCCCCAAAAAAATTTT
>JBAGKK010025711.1:0-54530 GCA_037177015.1 Euceroptres primus | reverse complement strand
GTGATAGAGCAATTCTGAGGTCGGATTCGAATTCAGCGACCCAAAATCTACGAGAAATGACTAGTCTCATCCAATGTTCAATTGTCAAGTCGGGCTGTGTTGTAGATATATTATTAAATAAAGATATATTATTCACTAACACTTTACTTATTAGTTTTTCACATAAAGAATCTATAGCACTTTAAAATTTTAGAATTTTTAAATTTAATTGTAATTAATTAAATTTGTTTGAAATTTAATAATACATTACCTGATTCAAATTTTTTTTTTACACTAAATGATCATTAATTTGAATGTACGATTTAGCTACGTAAAGGGTAACTCCCTATTGCATAACGGCAACCACATCATTTTATATCCGAAGAGTGTGTTCAATATTATTATTAGTAAATTATCATTTGTGCAAACAACAATTTACTATTTTTAACAATGCAGACTTTTTCCTTTCAGACTTTGTGCTAAATACGCTTATTGCTTTAGATATCCGACATTTCCAAGAACTATGTACCATAGCTTCATTAATAAATAAGTATAAAAACCTATTTACACGCGTTACAGAAATGGTTATTATTATTATTATTATTACTATTAAGAGAAAATTGTTACAATTTGAAAATGTCATTGCACTTATCTGTTACTTGCGAATTTGAAAGTGAATATACGCACTCAAAAAAATGTCTGGTTAAATTAACCAGAATTCTGGTTAAATATGCCCTTACTATTTTTTCTGATTAAAGTAATCAGAATTCTGATTGTTTTAATCACAATTTCTGGTTAGTTTAATCAGAATTCTGGTTACTCTAACCAGAAAAAATAGTAAGGGCATATTTAACCAGACATTTTTTTGAGTGCGTGTAAATATATTTAGAAAAGATAAACTTTTCTAATTTTAATTTTTCAATTTTTTCTAATTTCAGGGGTCGAAATTGTAACTTTTTATACACGGACCAAAAAAAGTCAAGTGTACCCAGCTAAAAATTGTGGTCGTGCCAATATAATTGAGAGTCTACATAATAATTGTAGTCCTATTTTCAAGTGGGGTTTTAAAGTATTTTTCACAAGCTTAACGATTATAATAAGGTTTTTATAATGAAAAAAATCATTATAAAATCATTATGATCATGATTTTTAAAATTCAAAAATATTTGTAAGTTTTTTTCAAAGTGCGACACTGTCAATTTTTTGGTATGCTACACTCTCGCGCTTAAAACCTCTTAAATCACAACCAATTCCTGTCGTCCCATTTTTGGACTTGGGTGATTTTCGAGGGAAAGAATCAAATTTTTTTCTGCTAAATTTAAAAAAAAATCAATAGTGCCGTATTTTGAAAAAAACTCAAAAATATTTTTGAATTTGAAAAATCATAACGAAAATTTTTTTCGTTGCAAAAATCTTAATACAATCGTGAAACTTGTGAAAAATTCTTTAAATCCCCACGTGAAAAATTAAAATCGGATAACTCTGAGAGAAGTTGTGATGGATTGAAAATCCTTGTGCAGGCCAAAACATCGAAAATTCGTGTCCCTGTATCTTGACAACCCGTCCTTCTAAAGGCCCCCGATTTAGGAATTTCAACTAGGTCCACTAGGACTACAATAGATGTAGACTCTCAATTAGACTGGCACAACCACAATTTTTAGGCGGGTACAACTTTACGTATTTTGAGCTAGATATTAAAAAAAATTTCTGGTTAAGTTAACCAGAATTCTGGTTAGATATGCCCTTACTATTTTTAATGGTTAAAGTAACCAGAATTCCGATTACTTTAATCAGAATTTCTGGTTACTTTAACCAGAATTTCTGGTTACTTTAACCAGAATCTCTGGTTATCTTAACCAAAATTCTGGTTACCTTAACCAAAATTCTGGTTACCTTAAACAGAATTCTGGTTACCTGAATCACAATTCTGGTTACCTTAACTACAATCTATGTACGGTTAGTTTAGGGAAAAGAAAATTAAATAAGTTTAATCTTCATTTCTAATACTTGACAACTCTGATAGAGTAGGAATAATACATCAGCATTATAATTCCGGCATCGAAGGGTTAATATTAATTGCATTTAGAAAATGCACGACCTCATTTTCGCAGACTTACTATACCAAACCCAAATTAGAAATTTGTAATTAATAAATACTTCCCACAGATTATGAGAGGATAATAATTTCATAACTTCATTCGCGACAAAATTTTCTCACACATAGGGGGTGCGATAGACAGTGAGCCATATGATTTCAACCTTCGTGCATTATTCGCCCAGTTTCCTGCCATTGAGAATTGAGAAGGTACCCGAGGGTGGGATCTGACCTCTCTTCGCGTGGACGAAATATAAAGTAAAACGAGGGCAGCCAATTAAGAAGCAAAATCTGATGTGTTACAAACACCGGGACGTAAACTGATGACGCAAATGCGAAACAACTTTTGACCTAGTTACACATATCCCTTAAACACTCGAACTATTCCAAATGTTTCCTTCTCTCCCCAATGAATTCTCGTTAACATCGCCGCTACTGTTGCAATTACCCTCACTTCTGACCCGGAGGATCCACCTGATATTAAAAACTAAAGTGTTCAATTCCTAAAGCTTCATCTCCATGTAGCATCTCTTTTTTAGGCGTGACAGTACTTACGAAAAAGAGTGTTTAATTCTTTGTATGAATTAAATAAGTTTAATGATTCATCTCTAATGACAAGCTAACAGAGCTTATGTCCTTCAAAGATTTTTTTTTATTGGATCTCCTTGAGGATTGATTTGGTTACTATGCACTCTCTAAATCTGATATAGTTACTTTTTGACTACTGAAACAGTGCCCATTCGTTCACCAAATGATTTAGTAATAATTTTTACGAATTTTTAGTCAATAACGTCTTTTTAATTCACAGTGAAATAATTAATTTACTTTAGTCACTACTAAATTTGACTCCTGTGGTGAATTCTTCTACTAATTGAATTGGTAGCGATCTCACTAGGAATTAGTCATTATTAACTAAAAATTAATAAGAATGGTTAGTAAATCATTTAGTGAACGAATCAGCACTGTTTCTTTAGTCAAAGTTGACTATTTCAGATTTGGAGAAGCAAGAAGGATTTCAGCAAAGTGGTGAATTTTGCTGGATATCATCAAGGGGTAGATATTGTTGGATGTCGGGATTCACTCACCGGCAAAAGTGGTTAGGCATCAGCTTGGTAATGAATCTGGATGATTCCGGCAGTAATGAATGTGGGAGCTCGATGGGCATTGGCAGTATCAAGAACCGCACCTGGAACCAAGGCTGAGGGGTTGGTGACAGGAGCAGAATCTGAGTCTCGGGACATTCTCTTGAGGTTGATCCCCTGGCAGGACACTGGGCGTTGGAGTGATCACGAAACTCGCGAGGCACCACAGATATTGACATTGGACATCGTCGCCGATTATTTAGTCGCGCTACACGACGACCGCGACGGCGACGACGACGATGAGGAAGAACAGGCACCGGATTGTTGCACACGCACAGTCTGCGATGGTCAAATCGAAGCTAAAGGCGGTGGTCTCTCTCACTATCTCCCTCCCCCCTCACTCTCTCTCTCTCTCTCTCACCCTCGCTGATTTCGTCCCTCTCTCAACGGGTCGAGACTGCTTAACTCGTATAGGGTAGGAGACACTCCAACAGGGGTAACCAGTTCGACGTATCGCAAGCAACGGCTCACCCCGCTCAGGCAGAGTCGCGCAGTGCCGTATTAGGGAGATCCACCTAGATTCCCCGTTCGGGTGACCTCGCGCCCCAATCGGGTCGCGAATCGGTAACCCCTAGGAGGCCCGCTTTCATCCCCTTGATCGTGGAGAATTCTGATCAATTGGGATGCTTGGGACACGCCTGAGAGTTTTCGGGCCCAGGGGACTGATGCTGGAGGTGAGGGGCCTTGATGAAGGGTGGTGAGGGTTGAAGGAGAGGTGAGGAATCGCGTGCTTAGTCGCGGGTACCGGGAACCCTACGGGGTGACCTGGAGCTGACAGGCACACCGCAGCAAGGCGGGGGGCTAAGGAAGCCCTTGAAATCAATAGCCAGCCGCTACTGCCACCGCCTCTCTCGTCCCCCTTTCTCTCCCTCATCACCCCTTTCTCCCTCATTCCTCTCTCTCCCGCCCCCCTCTCTCTCTCTCTTTCCCTTTCCCACTCGTGGTTCACCCTTCCATTCTTCCACCCGATGATGTCCCCCTTCACCCTCTTTCATCCCCTTTCCAACCTCTTTGGTTGATGTCGCTGCATCCCTACATAGCAGGAGAGCATGCCATGAGATAGGCGCAAAAGTACACGCATCGTGCAGGTAGGGGATGCGCGCGCCATCCTCGATTTTGGTGATGCTCGTGAAATCCTGACGATGAGGAATACACCTGGAGCAGACACCGGCATTGAAACACTGGGTCTTTGTTTGGGCATGTCCTGGAAAAATGTTTGGTGGTTGTAAGCAAATTTTTCTTCATTTGAGGAAATGTTTGATTGAATTAGATATTAGATAAACGGTTTTGGCAATTTGACTAAAGGTTTACTTAAATCAATGAATGAGTATATTACTACATATTAGATAAACGGTTTTGGCAATTTGGCTAAAGGTTTACTTAAATCAATGAATGAGTATATTACTACATATTAGATAAACGGTTTTGGTAATTTGGCTAAAGGTTTACTTAAATCAATGAATGAGTATATTACTACATATTAGATAAACGGTTTTGGTAAATTGACTAAAGATTTACTAAAATCAATGAATGAGTATATTACTGTGCATGGGCATGTCTTGGAAAAATGTTTGGTTGTTGTAGACAAATTTTGCTTCATTTGAGGAAATGTTTGATTGAATTAGATAAACGGTTTTGGTAATTTGGCTAAAAATTTATTCAAATCAATGAATGAGTATATTAAAGGTAAAGGTATGCAGTAGGACGGAGTAAAAATGCCCAAATAGATTGGATCTTTTGAGCTTAGTGAAAAAAAGTTGTGGTTTGACATCAGAAAGAAAGGTCAAAAAAATTTTTCAAACAAAAAATTCTTCTGATCGGACTTTTGACTTGAAAATTCGAAATTTTGAACATTTTAAAAATTTTCGCATGGCAGGGATAATTATGGTGAATTTTCCGTACATGTAATTTTCGATGTTGAATAATAACATAAAATCCAGAATTGAAAGAAAAATTTTTTCTCCAAGTTAAAATTTTTTGAAAATGTTAAAAAAATATGTTCTTTCGAAAATCAAAAAAAATATTTATTTTTAAAAAATTGAACATTTCTAGCCGGAAATCCTTCTAGTTTGAATCAAAGAAGCGTGCAATGTTTTTAATTTCATTTTTAAATTTTTTTTCTAATTTTATTACGCTTAAAATGGTAATTATGAAAAATTTGACGATTTTCAAACGCGAAAAAAAATATGAAAAAATTTTTTTGATGAAACCAAATACATGGCACGTTATTTTATTCTCAAACTGAAGTGATTTCCGGCTCGACATGTTCAACTTTTTTAAAATAAATTTTTTTTAAATTTTCTAAAAAACATCATTTTATGACATTTTCAAAAAATTCTAACTTTGAGCATTTTTTTCAATTTTGGATTTTATATTATCATTCGCCATCGAAAACTACAGGTACAAAAAATTCACCATAATTATCCCTTCCATAGGAAAAATTTGAAAAATGTTCAAAATTTCGAATTTTCAAGTCAAAAGTCCAAATAGAAGAAATTTTTTTTTTGACAAAGTTTTTTTGCCTCTTCTTTCTGATGACAAACCACAAGTTTTTTTCACTAGGCTCAAAAGATCCGATCAATTTGAGCATTTTCACTCCGCCCTAGTCTGTAGCCGACAGATCGAATTTTAAATGCAAATTGTTATTTTTTTGGCCACGCTTAGAACAGTGGATTTTTCGAAATCGACTTTAATTCAAGGGGAAATCTAAGCGTACTAAATGATTTTTAACGTAGGATTTCTCGAAATCGAAATTATTCAGTTTCTTGTGAAACTAAATTCGTTTGAATAATTTCGGTTTCGAGAAATCCTACATTTGAAGTGATTTAAGTTGCTTAGATTTTTTCTTAAGTTAAACTCAAATTCGAAAAATCCAATTTTTTAAGGGCGGCCAAAAAGGTACCAATTTGCACTAAAAATTAGATCTGAAAACTGCATACTTCTAATGATTAATTAATATATGTCTGAATTGGCAACAAATCTAATACTTCACGGAAAAAAAGAATCCGTAAAATTAACAGAAGTCATCTGTCGAAATAGGGTCAGCAGATTTTTCCTGTTATATTTTCAGAAATTTCTGTTGAAATAACAGATGGTTAGTAAATTTAACAGATATATCTGTAGAATTAACAGAAATGTCTGTTAGGTTAATGAACTTTTAATTTTTCGGAAAAAATGTTATCTTAACAGACATTTCTGTTAATTTTACAGATATGTCTGTTAAATTTACTAACCATCTGTTAGTTCAACAGAAATTTCTGTAAATAGGGTGAGTGCACTGGTTTCCGGACACGTGTCAGTAATCAGACGAATATTTATTTTCTCTGAATAAAATTGTTATAATCTTATAAAAGTTCTGTCATATGAAAGAGATTGGCATTTATTTTCTAAGCATTTTTTGACAACACGTAAAATGTAATACTTTTGTATTTATAAACTTCCAAAAGTAGTGTCCGAACATAGAATCGTTGTCCAACCACTGGTGCGACCACCTATAACAGAAAAAGAATTTTTAAAAAACTAGGGAAAGAACAACATACTTATACGAGGAGAAATAATCTGTTGAATTAACAGAAGTCAACTGTTAACATAGGGACAACAGTTTTTTTTTCTGTTACTTGTAGAAATTTCTATTAAACTTACAGATTTTATACGCTTTTCTGCAAAATTTGCAGAAATATCTATTAGTTTAAGAGATTTTAAACGAAGAATAAAGAATCTGTAAAATTAACAGAATAATCTATTGAAATAGGGACAAAAGATTTTTTTTTATATCACAGTCATTTCTGTTAAACTTGCAGATGGTCAATAAATTTTAAAAAAATGTCTGTAGAATCTACAGAAATGTCTGTAAATATAACAGAAAAAATCTCTTGCCCCTATTTCAACAGATTATTCTCTTAATTTTGCAGATTTTGTTCTCGGTGATAAGAAATATTAGAAATTTGTTAGCCTAACAGATATTTCTATAAATTTTACATCAAACAGCATGGCCACATGTCAGGGAAATGTCAGGAAAATAAAAATTGTCAGGGAAGTCAGGGAAATGTCAGGGAAATTCGAATAGCCGCCAGAGGAAATAAAAATTGATGCATGTTAATAGTACGTTGAAAGTACTTCTTAATATTAATACAAATATTTTTTTACATTTTCCTAGCTTGTTTCACGTTTTTTTCTGCAATTTATTGAAACCTTATTCACTTTTATAATACTTTTCTGTCAGGGAAATTTGTCTAAAAGCCAGGAAAATTGGAAAATTGAATCTTGTGGCCACCCTGATCAGAAAACCATGTGAAATCCGTAAGTTAGACAGAAATGTCTTTAAATGTAACGAAAAAAATATGTTGTCCCTATTTCAATAGATTATTCTGTCAATTTTACAGACTTTTTTCCATGATAAGAAATATTAGAAATCTGGTAACCCAACAGATATATCTATTAATCTAACAGATATATCTGTAAATTTTACATAAGAAAATCATGTGAAATCTCTAAGTTTGACAGAAATCTCTGTAAATATAATAGAAAAAATCTGTTATTTCTATTTCAACAGATGACTTTTTTTAATTCAACCAATTTTTTTCTCCATGTATAGTAAATAAAAGTTGTGCAATAGCTAACATAGCCATACTTTATTCATTGTTCATCAAATGAAATAAAATTAGGGATTGAGAATTTAAAAAAAAATTAAAGTCTTTTGACACACCCTAGTCTACATTTTTCTAGATTTTATAAACAAATATTTTAATTTTAAGCTTGACGCAACCTTAACTAAATTTCATGTTAAAAATTTTAAAAAAATGTTTTATTGATAAAAACCTTCATTATTTTTGTGTGATTTTGCCACTTATTTTTCTTAATTATCATTTTCAAAATCTATATTTCCCATTACCCCTCTTTACAAAACAGACTTAAGAGACATCACAAGAAGCGAGATTTTATTATAGAATGAATGTTAATTTTTATTACCCCTCATTACAAAACAGACTTGAGAGACATCACAAGAAGTGAGATTTTATTATAGAATGAATGTTAATTTTTCAGCAAATATTTTTCAAAAAATACAATTTCTTATTTAAATAACCCTTAGATTCCTATAAATTTTCCCTGATGAAGAAATCTAAATTGGTTTCGAAACATGTTAGATCCCTGCAATAATATTTTTCCTTGTCTCTATTATTTTTCATCTGTCTCTAATGAGTTGAAAAATGGATTTAAGGAAATTTGCATTTTGTGCTGACCTTTTTGTGTAAAGTTTGTTCATTACACAAATTGGTTTGAGAGAAGTGTAATTCCTTTTATCTTTGTACAAATAGAAAATATTTTGGTTGGCTCATGAAAAATTTAGTTTACTCAACCAAATATTTTTCTGAGTGGAGGGATAGAAAGGGAGATGATGCGGAAACTACGATAATGCAGCGGTTACTGGGCGCATCTTTGACTTCGCCGCAACGCGGATAAAGGGGTTGGTTTGTGCGAGATCGCGAATCAATTTGCAGACTCTAGGTCACGGCTTTATACTACACATGCAAGCCGACACAGTTCACGCGCTCTGATTTTGTAGAAGTGATGATAGTCTGAGAAAAGTTTGAAGAGTACTGCAGAGATTGGAATTTAGAATGCTTTAATTGGTCGAGAGATCTTGGAGTAAATTTATGTGATGAATAGGAAATAGGGAATCAAGTATTTGGCAAACAGTAGATGGTCATTTGTAAAATATAAATGAAGAACCGTACAGCACAAGTGACTAACTGAGAACAAAATTCAGGAGACCAAAACAACTTTTCCATGTTTTAAAATTTAAAGAAAAATAAATAAAGAAAAATAATAGTTCCTAGTCCGCATGGAACTATCCATCTTCCTAAAGAGCACTTCAAAAAAGTGTCGATGACAAAATTTCAAAAATCGACTTGCTTTTCTAGCAAATCGACTCTTCTTTTTTTTAAAGTGAACTTTGTATACTTACAAACATAAAAAATACCAATTTGCACAATAATATCAGTAATAATTAAAATTATCTCGAATCTAAATCTCGATATTATGCAGTAATTAATTTAATCGGATTAACTCTCTAAATCTGTATTAATTAAGTTCAGTTTCACTGAATTAGTAATATATCAGTAGCTGATATATTTTACGTTAATAATTCATTGTTTAATTAATTAATTTTTAGTGAAATCGTACTGAAATATTAGACAAGCATCACTGATTCAAAGTAGAAAAAGTCACTCTTTAATAAATTATTATTGAAATCTGATTATGACATTTTTCCTTCACATGGAATTTTTCATCTTTTCATCTTTTTCTAATGTTCAAATGATTTTTTTTACAGTAGATTTTTTTTACATATTTAAAAATATGTGAAAATTTAAAAAAATTCCGAGAGAAGGTCATGAAGAAAGATATAAACTTCAGTAACGACTCAAATTCAACATTCTTCACATGCAGATGTGTATAAAATTATTATAGAAGAGCCGATATCTAATAGCAGTTTTCACAACGATTTAAAGAATAAAAAAAGAGAAGAATGTAATTTTTTCAATTTTTAGTGCTAATTATGAATTGTTTAGAAAAAAATATGGATTAGTTTGAAAAAGCAGAAATATTAAAATAATAAAGTTTTTCATTATTGAGTCTCTAAAAGCAGAATATTTTTTCATGATTAATTTTTAGTTTAGAAAACTACTGATTTAGTCTTCAATTTTTAAAGAAGCTTCTGGATTTCAATTAAGAATAAAGGATCTGGTTCACTGCTTCAATTTTATCAGTACTTAAACAATGAGGTCGATCAGATAATTAGAGTTATCGCTATAGACATTTCATGGTAAAAAATCTAAAAAAAAATTTCGACTTTTTTTTGACGAATTCCCAGCCTTCTCGAATTCAGTTGTGTAGTAAAGTAAAGCTTCATTGGATTTTGCTCGTCAAAATGAATCGATTGGTGCTTAAATCAGGTCGATCGGAGAAATAGAACAGCCGCTTTAGGAACGTTCGGATTTAAAAAGAAAATAGATTTGCACTTAATACAAAATCAAATCAGATCTTCAATACTATAATATTCACAGAATTTAAATAATATTTACACAGTTTAATATAATATTTATGATCGGTATATAAATAATGTTTTTTTTAACTTTAAAAAAATTAAGAGCAAAGTTTCAAGATTTTATTTTATTTTAGTTAAGCAATGGTTAAATTTTCTATAAAGTATATTAACAATAACACCTGTAATTAGTAGTAGGTTCAAAACGTTCAAATAAAAAAAAAGTACTTTATTCTCCTTTTTGATTTCTTTCCGAAAAATCAATAACTTTCTTTTCTTTGAATAGGTATTCAAAAGAAATATTTTATACAGAGACATTAAGCCCCAGAGTTTGGTACTGTTCAGAAAATTCAGTTTTCGATTACGAATGGTTCTTAGTTGTCTAAACAAATAACTTTCTATAAATTTATATCACACAAAGAAATTGTATATTTATTTTTTTAAATAAAGAAATATTATACCACATTTAATCGAAAATTGTAAAAATTACCCAAAAGTTTAAGTACTTAAATCTTAAATAAATAATAAATATTTTATTCGTTCAACGAGACTCCACGCGACTCCGAAGTAAGTGGAAAAAAAACAGTTCCGGTCAAACATAAAGCAAGTGCCTGACATCAGTAGAAAATGCCAGTCTTGGCAAAGATACTCCGGTACTAAAATCTTTCACTTACACCTTTCCTATCATTGAAATTCTGTATTGCATGTTTATGTTTTATTTATTTTACACTTTACATTTTAATATTTTATTCATATAAAACTTTCAATAACTTTACTACAAATTTGCTAAAAATATTAAATACCTTCTCACAAAAATGGTATGATTAACTTCCATTAATAGATATTAAAAACACTTAGAACACACATATCATTTAATTCATTTATTTATGTATTTTTTCAAATTATTCAATTATTATTTTAATTCATTTAAATCATTTAAAATTTATTTAATGAATTTATTTATTTATTCTCTTAAAAATAAATTTACACAGATTGAAAACGAAAGTTTTCAATTTCAACAACTCTTTTTAAAAGGAAAAAATCCTCGCATATTTGAAGAAAACACAAACGCTGAAATTTCTTCTATTTCCTCTAAGCTTTCAATCAAGTTAGCAAGACTCTTTCACTCACAAAAGTTTAAAGTTATTTTACCTGTTCGCTCGTAGAAAAGTCAGTGAAAAATCGATTGGGGTCAGTTTGACCTCGGCAGACCACTCATGTACTTTTTGAGGCAAATTTTATTTTCCGAACTTCCTAAAAAAACTTATCAACTAATTAAAGAAAAATATAATAATTATTATATTTATCTCTCTTACACCACTTTTAAAATTCTTAAGAAGATTGCATGATAAAAAATTCAAGAAGGAGATTTGATATCACATCGTATTTATGTTTTATTTGACAGAGATTTAAATTTTCCACGACTTGAAAGAATTTTCTATGAAAATGGAAAGGTCTCATTAACAGCAACCGGGTTTCAGCTTAGATAAAATTGATGACTTTCTACCTCAGAGATCTGATTGAAGTTCAAAGCATATTTTTTGCGGTTGCCATAAATTGGGACATAGAGTCGGATTCACGAAGTATAACTTGTAGTTTCGTCCTATTTTTAAATTCAGAGCCTCCAAATTGCAGTAAAAATTGTGTTATAAAAAATTCAAAATCATCATTATTTAGAAAAGAATCTACAATTTTTCTAAAAATAAGAATAGGCGTAAGGTATAATATAATAAAAATAAGAATAGATAAGGCTTAATATCTTCTAACATTAAAATATAAAACATTAATTTCAATTGAATAAATTTAATTTTTTTCTTTACAGGCGATATTTTTATAAACAAAATTATTACTTTCATTTTATTCTAATCAAAATTAATTTTCTAATATGAATTCAGAGTTGGTTAATAACGAAAATTCCACTAAAAATAGATTTCCTCATACACGAATGCCATTGCACTCAATGGATCGATGCCTACTGGTCAAAATTACTATGAGAATGTACGCAATTTTATAGCTTGTCGATAACATTCCATTTTTTTATCTGAGTGGAAAACTTTTCCATCGTTAAATTATACTGCAATGATAAATCCATATTTTATTTTTGTTTTAAAATAATTGAGATAGGCGCAAAAATAGTCTTCTTTTATGCCACCCTTTAATAAAAATATATCCTCCGCATTGAATTCTTTTTAATGGCAGAAATTATAAAACCAGATCACCCTCTTTTATAATTCGTTAATAAAATTATTATCTATTTTTTAAGAAGTAAAGTTTTTAGGCTGAAAATAAAAAACAGCTTTTCATATTAACACTTTTATTGATATTTGTGTAGTATCTTATTCTATTAAAGACAAATGTACCAAAAATCAATCCTCAATTATTATTTTTTCATTAAGCATGTGTTAATTAAATATAACCATAATTTACAGAAACAATTATTAATTTAATATAACGGGGGAATTATAAATAATTGACAATTGCACAATTAACGTTGCTGTTCTGTAAAACTGACAATAAAGTTATGAACAGATATGAGAATGACTTTTGATACTATTACATGACCTTCTCTAAAAAAATACTTATTCAACCTATGATTTTTCACTCATAAATTTTTTAAATTAAGTCACTCATTTATATAATACACACTCCAAAACGTCGTATTATATAATTTTATATACAAGTTTGGATTTTGTGAAAAACTAAATCTCTAATTACAAGAAATCAATAATAATCAAAATGTAGAACAATATTCATACACACTAATTTCACATTTTAAATAAAGTTTCATTATCCTCTTGCATCTGTGCTATTTTTTTCGAACCTGAGTTAAGTTACAAATATTATTATTTTATTAACAGAGTGCAGGGAATGAAATTTAAAAAATTGGAGTTCACACTATTCATTCAGCTTGTGTTTTAAAATTGAAATTTATCACAAAGTTTGAAAGTAAAATGTACAACTTGTTTAATATTATAACAATTGTTTTTTATCTTTTAAATCGAAAACAGACTCGAAGTTTTCATATTTACTTCCCTATTTAATTCAATTTCTAAAAGAAGAAGAAATTAGTAAATGTACAAAACTATCACATTGTTGATATTTCTACTCGAATAACTATTAAAAGGATCTGAGAATTGGACTTAATAAAAATTGAGAAAACTTATTGTATATTAACAACTATCACAAACTACACAAGATGATTTTTTATCCAACTTTTAGACATTTTTCTTAATTTACATTCTTTACTATAATCAGTTAAAAAATCATCTCACAAGAGCTTCGTTATGGCCATTTTTGTTGTATAAAAAGCTTTCGTAACTTTCAGACTAAAGAAAAATAGAATTTGCATTGTTTGGTAGACAAAAATTAATTACATGTTAGGACACTGGCAAAAGGAAGTGAACGAGTTTCTAAACATAATTATAATACTTATATTTAGTCTTTTGACAAAGGCAATCCCATATTTGGCCCTTAACAGTTTACACTGTGTGCATAAAATAAGCTATAGTGGAAAAAGAATTTTGACAGTAAACAATTTTAGGAGTTATAGCAGATCATAAAAATTGTCATATTATTTGCTTAACTTTTCGAACCCAAAAATTGTTCAATTTAAAAATTTATCATTTGCATTATTTTTTCAATCCTTCGTGCAGTAAGTATTTCAGAATTCTTACAGTTGGCTAAGAAATCATTAAATTGTGAGGGTACACAATTTATAAATTATTTTTAAAAAATACACTCACTAATATGAGAATTGTTATTAAATTTAAACTTTCTGTTTAAAGATAATATTTTATGATTAGTATTTCTGAATTATATATCAAAAGCGAAATGAGCATAGTGCCAGGATTAAGTCACTAGGCACACAGCACAATATTTTAAGTTTTCTTTTGTAAAATTAGTTAAAGAGTTTTTACTGAATAAACTAAATGTGAACACTCTCTAAAAACCTGAGATCTGTTGCACAAAACAGGACACTTTTCCTTACTTTTCCTCAAGTACTTTTAAAACTTACTTTTAAAAGTATTTGTAGGCAAAGAAATTTGTGTTTAATTTTATTAAAATAAAAATTCTACTCCCAAAACATAATTCCATTGACAATCTAATTCAAATCGAATCAGTCAAAATATCTTCTGGAATGTATCAATGAAATATCTATAAATTACTGTCCACCAACATCTGCAATAAATGCAATAATTTACTTTACAGTGGATTGGCAGACATCTAGGAATTTTCCTGTGCTTCTTATAAAAAATAATTATTGTCTCATTGTGTCGCTATTTTAAATTTAAAAAAGTAACCAAGCAAACTCTTAGTTTCATGGGATTGCAAAGTCACTGCAGACGAAAGGCGGGAACAATCTCGAAATGTATCACGAATACTAAAAGCTATCAACTAATATTTTTTAACGTGTTACTTTTATTAATCTGATTCTTTTGAATATATTAAGAAGCAGTCGAAAATACATATTCCTTGACTTTCAAATCTTTCTGCAATATGTATAAGCTTCTATTTCTTTTTTCTTTTTTTTTCTCGCAGACTAAATAAGACTCAATCGAGGGATGAATTACTTGAACTTTTCGTGTACACCAGATTGCAAGATTGCAATAAAGATTGCATGGGATTGCACAGAGATTGCTCTAGATTGTATACAGGAGTGTACACCAGATTGCACGAGTAATTAACCCCTCGGACTCGATGTTCATACCCATTTTTCAAATCAAATAGATATCTTATGTTTAAAATAAACCTAGATTTTTAAAAATTGATTTCACACAAAAATGCTCAGTTCTTAACAGACTTTTTAAAACAAGAAACTAATTTCAAGAATTGAAATATTCATTTTTGGAGCAAGGTATCCGAGCAATCAATTATTCTTTTTTTTTATAACGAAATATAACGAACAATAATATTAAAATAGTAATTTCTAGAAGTAATTATTACAAAAAGGCACTGATGATGCTTTCTATTTGACAATTTGGAATCAATGCGATAATTCCAGATTCTGATAGCATAGTGGTAACAATGTCCACCAGAGCTTAATTAACTAAATGTGGTCTGTTTTTTTCAACTAGCATTTGATACATCGATATCGACTGTTTCGTCTTTAAGTAACATACGTTTGTCCTCTTTTTGGTTGCTCTTTTTGTTACCACCACCTTTGCGTTTGCCGCGATTAATGACTCCGTTTTCTTCATCCATCATGCGCAAAATTTGCGTTTGATCGGAACTTTCTATCGGTGCGATAGAAATATCTCTTACAGCTCGGAACTTACCGCAATTATTGAGATGTTCGTTCTCCAAACGAAAAAAGTTCCAAACGAAACGCCTGAAGAATTGATAAAATTAGTCGTGTTAATAAAATTGCATGCGATTTTGAAATAAACAACTTACCTGAAAACTTCAAGTGGTGCCACCACTGACGTTAATAAATCATACCCGACATTAAAGTGGTCGTGAAGGATATAAATTGCAACCCACGCAAATCGGATTATGAAGTCTTCTATTATAGCGAAGTAATAAAAGCCCTGAAAATAACATTTGAGTTTTAAAACAGTTTTCTTCACCAATGAAAAGGTATTATTCCGATTTAAAGAACAAAAACACTTGCAGCAGATGAATAAACTACTTCTTCCCGCAAAAATTTATTTTCTTCAGCATTGCTATCGAGAAGGCCCCAATCCATTTTAATATCCCATGTGTACGAGTAGATGGAATTCAAAACGCAACTTCCAATCCAAAACCAAAGCCACGGGCTCTCCCATTGATTTGCGTTCTTGTCTACAATGCAAATATCAGGATTATTTGGAATATATTATAGTAATAATCGTCAATAGTAAAAAACTACCATAGTGATAACTCCTTAAAGTTGTTGCTATGACGACAAGAAAAGTGGTAGAATATTTTCCAGCATTCCATAGATGAGGAAAAGCTTCCTTTGAATCACGATACCGGCGAACGCACTGAGCAAAGCGAAACCAGGCAGGCAGACAATTAACGATGGGTCTGATGAAGAGAGAGCCAGAAGTGCATTGTTTCTCGTTCTCAGCCTTAAGCCAATCTCCATTAGTTATGTAAAAACAAGTTAAAAATTGGAAGTCCAGAAGGGCAACAACAAGGCTATTTAACTGATCTGCCAACCAGAAATCGGCAAAGTTCACGTAGGCGAAAGGGGCAATTATTATTCTCCACTGAAAAAGAGATATTTCAAAGATTTGTAATAATTTTATTAGACCTCGAATAGCAATATTAATAAATTAATCAATAACTCACCATAATACGTAACAGCCAAAATCGAGCTTCATGTCGAAACATTCTGAATGGATTCAAAAAGAACGCCATCATTATTCCGACAAGAGCGAGGGGATTTACAAAAGGTGGTATACTTAAGCTTGCACTATAAATAAAACTTAAAATGCTTAGTGTCCAAACGACACCCAGTACAGCTGCTAATTCCATCAGATGTTGTTCAGAGAGATGATTCCGAGGATCGAGTTCAAATATTAATACGTGGTTAACCCCAGATGATCTCCAGCCATAAACATTCACCCCAATAAGAAAGAGGAATTGAATAACAAGTAACGGTCCACGATACAAGAGGAAAGCTACTTTTAAATTACTCTTGTCATCGTGGAAAATTGCTGAAAAAATTATTTTATTCTAATTATATGAATTTTATTATCAGGTAAATAAATTAAATAATATCAAAGCCAGAAGCCTATATACCTGAAAGAATAACTGTGACAAACAGAACAATGAAGCTTCCAGAAAATAATCCAACTTTGAAAGTCGTCCAAGGACTTTGATGTTCACCAAGTGGCGGAACTCGGAGTCTTTTCATGGCACGTTGACGATCCCCGCCTTCGAGTCCGTTTGTTACTGAAGCTTCTGTATCCTGAATGAGTTTATCGATGTCCTTCGAAGTATAAAAATGGGCTGCTTCGACGCATTCCATTCTCCACTTCGATCCAGTGTCCACAGATAGAAGCTAATTTGTGTTAAATTCATAAATATTAATTATTTAAATAGATATGCAATTCTTTGTTTTTTATTTTATTTCAAAGAAAATCACCTTGTCATGTTTTTTGAGTATCTTGCGAAATCCGGTATAATTTAAGTTTTGGTAGTTTTGCAGAAGGATGAGGGATAAGTAAAATTCTGAAAAGGCTAGTTTTAATTCTCGCATTTTTCGCGTTGGTAACTGCGGTTTTGAACTTGCTTTTCCTTTGTGTTTTCCTCCGCCTTGTTGTACATCCAAGGCGGTTTTCAATTCGCTTTGCAGAGCTGCATATTTGCGAGTAGCCTCTGCCAACTTCTCTATACAAAATTAAATCATTACGCTATCTGTTATACTTTGAACCACACCCATGTTGAATCAAAATTGTATTAACTAGGGAGATTAAGTCAAGATTAGGTTAATACAGTTAAAAGTGTGAAAAGAAATGTGAAACTTATAGTTATTAGTTAAGGGATACTGAAAAAACGTAGTATTCAATTAGAAAAGAAAATCAATTAATCATAAAATACAACTTAAAGGAAATTACCTTATAAATAAATCAAGATCAAGTTAATACAGTTAAAAGTGTGTAAAGAAATGTGAAACTTATAATTATTAGAAAAGAGTTACTGAAAAGACGTGTTATTGATTTAGAAAAGAAAATCAGCTAATTAGAAAATACAACCTAAAGGAAATTACCTTATAAATAAATCAAGATCAAGTTAATACAGTTAAAAGTATGTAAAGAAATGTGAAACTTATAATTATTAGAAAAGAGTTACTGAAAAAAAGTGGTATTGATTTATAAAAGAAAATCAATTAATTAGAAAATACAACTTAAAGGAAATTACCTTATAAATAAATCAAGATCAAGTTAATACAGTTAAAAGTGTGTAAAGAAATGTGAAACTTATAATTATTAGAAAAGAGTTACTGAAAAAAAGTGGTATTGATTTATAAAAGAAAATCAAGTTAATACAGTTAAAAGTGTGAAAAGAAATGTGAAACTTATAATTATTAGAAAAGAGTTACTGAAAAAACGTGTTATTGATTTAGAAAAGAAAATCAATTAATTAGAAAATACAACGTAAAGGAAATTACCTTATAAATAAGTAAATTGTAAATAAAGTAGATTTTCAGAAAAGTTATTAAAGAAGATTTTTGTCTTAAAAACTCACCGGAGTAAAATGTGTTAATTTTTTTGAGCTCCTGGTCACAAAACGTAAAAAACGTTTCGTCAAAGGAAGCAAAATGTCTTGTTATCATTTCTGCCGAGACGCTTTCAGCCGATGGTGCTTCTTCCACCGCTTTATAAAGCATCGTCTTCATTTCCTATTAAGGAAAAAAAACGTGTTTATCAGTGGAAGTAAAATAAAAATTCCTTTAAAATATCAAAACCAAAATTGATCCAGAATCATTAACATATATAATAGTAATTCAGGAAAGCCTTTATTATAATAGATCACAATTTAGATCAATTACAAAATTGGTATGGAAATACGGAAATCGATTCGATTTTGAATGCATAAAAAATTTGGGCTATTTTGAACTTAAGTTTCCATAGGTTTTGAATTTTAAAGCTAAAAATTTGAAGACTTGGATTAAGGAAAATTCTTAAATTAAAGTCTTTCCTAACCTAAATTTCGAAAATGGGAGAAATCGAAATATTCTATTTTTAAATGGTAAAGTCCTCGAGAGATGTTTTATTCAATTTTTAATATAATTACCTCGTAGAGAATATACTGCTTTCGCCATTCAGGTGTGATGTGAGCAGCAAGATGCTCTGCAAACTTCATTTTGACTTGTCTCTTTGAATTTAAAGACTACTTAAAGATACCTCTGCAAAATAAAAAAAATTAATTTTTTAAATCAAATTTCTTCTATATCGGATGGTAATGATGGAAACTTATTTTTACATTGTCGTGTTCGTAAATAATTAGAACGATTACGTAAAAAGAATTTATTTATAACGAGTTCGACAATTTTGAACAAAATATGCAGGTGGATCACACTTTTTACCTCATTTATTTTTAATAAAATGAAGTTCTCGATTAATCTCTCAAGACTTTTATATGAATAAGGCGCCTTTGTCGGCAGAGTAACAAAAAAATCTTCGTACAATCTTTGCTTCAAGCATTATTAACAAACATTTGTTGCTCAGAAGATATACGATCCTGCTTTTAATTTACATTTGTGTAGTCGACCTCATATCTCTTTAAAAATGTACACAAAAGCACTTCCTAACCTCACTAATTTTTGCAGAGAACAATTCTCTGAATTAACAAAGGTATATTATTTAATAATAATGTTAATAATAGTCAGGAAATTGAAATATCACCATTCTAAAATTTCCAGCAAACAAAAAATCTGAAGTTTCTGTCAAATTTAGTTCTCCATATATAATATAATAAATATATTCCTATGACAAATACTCTCGAATGTATTCAATTAATTGTTAATATTTTTATTCTTGTTTATATTTTATCAATGTACTGACCTTTGACAAAAATTACAGGTTATAATATAATATTGAGTTGTTTCCCTATGAAAGTAATTAAACTTACTTTTGGTTTGACCTTTCTTCCTGAACTTCACTTTAATGTCAAAACGTGAGAGATAAGGGTGACCACCATTTTTCTTCAAAATATTAGGATTTTTCCAGGAATTTTCTTTAATATAATTGGATAGAATGTAAATAGAATGCGAAAGTTCTCCGAAATGGTTACGAATGTACGTATCGGACATGAATGAATTAATTTTATATAATTTCATTGGTCAAATATTTAGGGTTAGTTTCCATTCAGTCATGGTGTCCACCAATCACAGAGAGGAACGTAAGAAACAGGAGCACTCTCACGTACGTCAGTCGTACTATTTTTCATTGATCACGTGTTCTTTCATCACGTGCTCCTCTCAGGAGTGTAATTAGAAACCATATGAGAAATTTTAGTGTAAACTGTATTATTTAAATTACTACAAATTTTAATTACTAATTAATTTATTATTTATTACTGATTGTTTTTTATTCACATTTTCAATCTTATAAACTCATGAAGCTAAGTTATTATTTATTTTATAGAATTAAATATTAAGAACGGGGTTCATTCGCGGTTATTACACCATTGACTTAAGCTCCTTTACTGCGCATGCGCGTGTTTATTACTTTTTTCCGAAATCCTAACCTCAAATTTTGATTATACAATTCCGATTCTCAAGAGACCAAATGTACATAATAACTTGTAATTATGTTTTATTATGTGTTCTAAATATCTATACTAAATGTGTATGTGTCAAGTGATATTTTTAAATAAACCGGTAAAAAACTTGCGTAAAAGAATAATCGAATAATTTGATACTTGTCATCAGGTAAACAATATTTAGGTTAGGAAACTGTTTTTTATGTTATTATCACAAAAGAAAAAATGGTCTGCTTCAAACAGAAATGAAAGGACAAAAAGACTACTAGGAGATTGTTGGCCTCGTTTATTTACTTTCCCCACGTGTAGGTACTCCACCATATTGTTGAAGAAATCTTTTTTTTTTATAAATTCAGTTTATTAAAAAAAAGCTCGGAATTATATAAATATTTTTCCTTCCAGAAAATGACAAGATTCATGAAAATACAGAAGATCAACATAGTATGTAGAAAAAAAATATTTTTGGAGATTGGAGTAGTGAGTGGGATTATCCCTTCCACTAACAGAAACGTGGATGTGTGGCATTGCGAATAGTGAAGTGAAAAAAAATACAATTTATACAACGCAGACAAACACATACGCACATTCTTTAAACGTATTTGAGTTTCAATAGTGGTAGTGTGTTGGTTCAAGCTGTGATGCACTGTAGTCGTCGGACAAGTGTGGAGTGAAATTCTTGACTCTTGGCACATAGCACTGGTGCCTGTTGCTTAGCACAGTGAAGTATACGTATACATACCAGCATTAAAGTGTGTACCCAAGAAGTCGACAGAACTGTGTCGCGATTTTTTTTATTCGTCCAAAGCCAAAGTAAAGTCAGTCTTCCTCAAAGGTGCTGCAATTTAGTATCTTAGTGAGGTGCATCGCTCCACAACTTGATCCATTATTTTGTCATTGAACTGAGTCGTTGACTATGACACTCACCATGGACAAACAATATTAGTGCCTATACTATGTTGCACTATTAATAAACTACAAAGTGCATTTTTAGACAGGGAAAAATTCGAGGTAGGAGGCGCGGTCTTGCACACCCTCGCCTTCGGCCAATCCAAATTCAAGTTTCACTTTCTCGTGCTGAGTGTCCTACGTTCAAAGTTGTTTGAAACTAGGGTGAAAACGTTAAAAGTGCTTATAAATTTAAATATTTTAAATAGTAGTTTTCGTGATATGATAGTGTCCTGTTCAGTGACCTGAGGTTGGACGTTTTTATTCACTTGCTTTGTCCTGTGCTGAAAATATTAGAAAAGATCACCTTCGTTGTTTGCTTTTCACGTGAGTAAACAAATATTTCGTAAGTTCTAGCGTTGTCCGTCCCATGAGGCTAAAATAGGCATCGCTTTCTAATAATCACTTCTCTCCAAAAATGATTTCTGTGTCCAAAAATATTTGTAATTATTCTTATGCCTCTCGGGCGTTAGTTTCATTAAGCGTGAAAGATAAAATAACATTCCTTTGTTAGATTTAGAAAAAAGTTTAAGTTTAAATAGCTATGATTTTCTTGAGAATCGAAATAGAAAAATTTTATTCTTTATAGGAGATTGAAGTTTATTTTCTTGTAATTATTGATAATTTTTCATGCAAGCAGTGTGTGCGATATTCAGTCCCCGTTTCCACGCGTCTGAGTATGATGATAAGATATATTAAAAGAGATAGTCGTAATTATTATCAGCAGTGTGAGAAAAATCTGGAAACCATTGAAGATATTGCAAATAGGTGATTCATGATAGTAGAAGTTATTTTTTCAAGCTGGGTTTCATATATTTGATATTTGAAGATTGGCGAAAAAACTTGCTTTTTCAATTTTGATCTATTGAAGGCATTTCGAGACTTGAGAAAATTACATTTTAAAAGCTTTTATGTTTGAAAATTGAATATTTTCAGGGTTTTGAATTTGTATGTTTTCAAAGTTGAAGACTTCCAAATTTAGAAATTTTTTGATATCAGGAATTTGCATTGAGACAAAACAGTTTGACTCTCTCGGTCTAGCGTCTACTATAAGGACTATTATGGTTCTACACAAACAACGGAGCAAGTGTGTAAACACATAGTCAAGCAAAACAAAAAGAGAATTTGAATCGAATTTCGAATATGATTACGTTATTTTTAAAAGAATAAATGAATATAGAATGCAATGTTTTAATTCTGATTTCATTAGGAAAAGCTTTCCTTCTTTTTATCATAATTTGGTATTCACAGGAAGGTCGTGCTGACTCACTATTGCGAACAAAGGTCAATCTATAACATTCCGAATGTTTTTTTTTTTTAAATCTGATTTCATTAAAAGAGAAAACGAGGTAACAAGTTTTTAAAAAAAATAAATGAACGATTTCGAATCGTTTGAAAAATTGACAAAGTAGAATACTTATTTGATCTGGTATTTTGCTTATTGTAGATTTGTACTTTTAAGAAAATAGAATATTAGATTTTTAACGAAGAAAAAAAGTTGTGCTCCAGAAAAAAGGCGAAATCTTAAAAAAGAAGGCAATAAATTAACGGTAAAAGTTCGAAATTGCCACGTAATCAAATTCCACAGCTGGGTTACGAAATCCTCTGTATCTTCAATTCAGAAGATTTTGAATAATTTATTCTTTAAATTTAAAGAAATACCTATTATATTAATTAATTTAAAAATTTGCATTCACACTGAAGGTCAAAATGTAGGGTCTTTATCAATCACAATGGTACAGAAATCTGTTGCATCTCAATGATTATAATCTAGGTCACATTGAATCATTCATTCCTTATTTCATTTATCATATGAGATTTGCAATGTTAAAGTTTTATTGAATCCAACATTATAAAATTTAAACGAATTAAAAAAAGTAAAAATGATTTTCAAAACTAAACGTTTTGGAGTCTCAAATTATGAGTCATACTTTTTTAATGTAGCTCCAACGTTTTTTGAAGCAACTGTAAATGTTTAATCATTCAATTCATCATTAGTAAACAAGCTTTTTGCCAGTCAACATTCGTTGCAAATAAATCACAAGCAATTTACATATCAAATTCGCCATGCTAGTTTCGGCACTGATAATAATTTTTGACCTAAGTATTTTCAATTTTAAAAAAAGGCAGAAAAAATAGAAGCAATATCAGGGTGTCTAGCGGACCGAGAAATCGGAAAAAACCCGGGAATCTTATTTTACCGGGAAAAACCCGGGAATTTTATTTTACCTGGAAAAAATCGGGAAAACCCCGGGAATTTTACTTAAGATCTGTATAATACAGATTATACTTATATTTTATTTTTTTATTCTTTAGATTTTAATAGTATTTAAGCAACTACTTGTGATTCTGACTGCATAAAATAAACTGGATACAAAATATTTATTCTACGTGTTAAGAAAGTTTTAAAATATGTACTATTGATTAATTTTTGTCACTTCAGTCTGTGATTAAAGATAAGTTTGGCATAAATAAAGATAAGTTTGGCGTGTAAATAAATCATTATTTTCTTTACGATATAAATTTTATATATGTATATTATGTTGAAATTCCCATTCCTATGTATACATTCTCTTTCAAAAATCACAAAAAGACATTTTTAACTTGATCGGGGGAAAAAAAATTGACCGGGAAAAACCCGGGAATTTTAAATGGCTTGATCGCTAGACACCCTGAATATATCATATCATACGTGGATATAAATATTTTATGCATATGTGGATGCATCAAAAAAGTGCAATTACATATTAGTTTACATGTGACTATATTATCAGGAACTATAATTATTTCCGTTGCGTTTATTTGACGTTCACGAGAATAAACAACATTCGTCTATTTTTATTGGACAAAGTATAACGACTATTTCATACTTTTTCTCTAAAAATGCATCATTAAAAAAATTAAGTTTCAGTACGAAAAAGAAAAATATTCTTTGATTAAAGAAGAATAATGATTCTCTGAAGATAAATAATTTTTACAAAAAGCGTAGTTAATGTGATGATGTTTTTTTGTAATCAAGTTTAAATAAAAAGAGTTTTATTTTTAACTCTTAAATCAGTCTACTTAACTTTACATGAATAATTAGTGGAATTTAATTTAAATTACTGGTTCATGTAAGTCAATTTAAACTTTAATCGATGATTTACAGCTAGAATAAAGTTCACAGGAAATAAAAAACTTAACAAATAAACGTGCCCATAAAAGATCGCGGACAACACTCAACATAGTCGTTTTTGACCTTGCTTAATAGTCTTTGTTCACATTTCTGTGCAATTTAATTGACATTAAACATTTATATAATTTTCATTTTTTAGATAAAATAACTAATGAAATCCAAATTTATGTAATTTGTTTACAATATTAATCTGTGGTCATATAAAGCTTAATAATTCATTATAAAAACCGTAAATTAATATAGGAACAAAAACTAGAGATCATGAATATAAAGACACTAGAATGTAATCTATTTAACCTTTAGAGGGCCGGCAATTTGGGAGGAAAATCGACCTCAGAAAATTGGCCCAAAAGGTATCTTACATCATTGATTGATCATAGACAAAGTCTCGATCAGGGGGTGAGCCAATATATTGGCTTTCCGGCTCTCTAAAGGTTAAAATCTATAAAGTGTTTCATATGCACTAGGAACTTAACTTGTAATAAATTTCTATAAATAAAACAAAATTCTCTATGCGGCAGACAGAATCATTTTTGTTTTGCAAATTGGAATTGGGAATGTTTCCATTAACAGACAGGCGAAACTACTTGATTATGCAGCAGTTGCAAAAAAAGTTGCTAAATTTAAAAAAATTAGTATTCGTCTGAAATAAGGATAATCGAATTTGGGATCAAAAGTTAATCATACTTTCGATCGAAAAATAGCTTGGAAACAAAAGGAAAGATGTTCCTTACTTTTTACATGTCATTGTAAAATGCTTCGTAAAACGTTCTTATATTATTATGAATGCTAAATTCTAATACATTTCTGAAGCATATTTAATTTGAAAGTTGTGGGACCTAATAATTTTTCAATATTACACTCTCAACTTTCATTAAATTTAAAAGAACAAGTCACTATAATTTCTATGACCCATATGATAAAATATCACTCCAATCATTCAATCGCATATCAATTGCGATCATAAGAAGTCAATAATCTTAGCCAAGTGCATTCAAAAACTTTCCATTCAAAATATCATAAGTGACAAGTTTCCGTGGGCGTTGGAAAGTTTACTGAAAGTTAATAATAATCATAATAAATATTGTGATATTATTTTCTAAAGATTATTTTGATACTTTGATAATTTTATTAATGTTATTAAATCCATTTAGCAAGAATATCGTCGTCCCTAATTTAATTTTCAGTTAAAGAAAAGTGTTTTCATTATTATAATTTTCATTTTGTTTCTATGTTGTCATCGAATTTCAAATTGTTGAAGCTATTACAAAAGGGGGCATTCCATTTGAAACGAAAAAGTCAAGTCACAGATTTTGTTCATTTTTGGTTATTGTATTGTCTTTGGGGCACTAAATATTCGTGCCAAATGAGTTTGAAAAATTTTCAATATTTTCCAAGATATTTTCAATTAAAAATTTAGGTCACTTTTTTCAATATTTTTTAACTCCGGTTGTCAAATCCTACAAACGGGTATCCTAGTGCATATTTATGCAAAAAGTATTGAATTTTAATTAAAAAATTTTAAAAAGTAAGGGAAACTGCAAGTTTTCCATTGTTTATTTAAAAAACAGTTATTAATTATTGTTTTTCAACCTGAAGGAGAGCACTGATTTCCGTTTTTTAAAATATAAATGTAATTCAAACCTTCTTGAAGCTGTAAAAAATATAAAAGATGTTTTTTGGCATTGTAAAAAAAATTTCCAAAGGTAGAAAAGTAAGAATTATTCTTTAAAAATGTTAAAATTAACTTCTAAGCATCCTTAAACTGCCACTCTTGACAATATCAAAAAACACATCTTTCATTTTTTTACAGCTGCAGGAAGGTTTGAATTACATTTACAATTTAAAAAAATTTTGTGCTCTCCTTCAGGTAAAAAAACAGTTATTAACACGTTTTTAAAATAAACAATGAAAAATTCGAAATTTTGTCAACTTTTTTTAAAATTGATTAAAATGCAATTTTTTGCGTAAGTTTATATCAAGATACTTTTTTATAGGATCAAAAATAACAAAGTTAAAAAATCTTGGAAAAAAGTGACCTAAATTTTCAACTGCAAATACATATCTTTGAAAATATTGAAAATTTTGTAAAATCGTTTGACACAAATATTTAGTGCCCCAAAGACAATACAATAACCAAAAATGAGCAAAAATTGGTCACTTTTTCGTTTCAAATGGAACGCTCCAAGGGCATAATATAAATGCAAAATGTTTATCAATTTTCGGAAGTCTCTCGGTTTTTATACTGTTAAGGAGAAATGAAATATTGCATATGCATCAGTCGAAAAATGAAGCCGTTTCTTGGATTACAGCCTTCAATTAATGCTAAATTATTCAAAATGAAATACTGAATTTTTCACACAATTATTTATGTATACTTTAGAGCCTATTTTAATTTTTGAGTTGCTTCTTATTTTATAAGTTTCTAAGTTTTTTTTTATAAGTTTCTAAATTAAAAATATTTTCTTAAATTACTCACACAAAACCAAATACAATAATAATAAACATTTTTAAAAATATAATACAAATTCATTGTGACTTAGAAAAAAAAACATTGAAAGTGTAAAATGAATGGTTTGTCTCATGGAAATAATGAAACTTTGTAATTTAAATTTCATATTTGTTCCTTGATAATTTATCGTATTAGTTGTTTTTCCACTCAAACTGAAATATTATCGTCAAGGTCTAAAGAAAATATATGCATGATAATGATACAGGTATATTTTTTTGCCTGATAAAATTGTATGCTTGTTAGTTCGCTTAGTTTAAAGAACATTTTTTTGATATGTATTTTTTGAAACATTTTTAAGATTTTTTTCAACAGAGAAGAAGAGTAGTTAATGAATATTTATATTAAATATTTTATTTCATGATTTATGTTTATATAAAAATTTAATTTTAGTTGAAAATTCTGAATAGTTGGTAACTGAAAAAGAAGGGGCTAATGAATATTTATATAAAATATCTTATTTGGTCATTTACGTTTATCAAACAATTTACTTTTGACTTTTATATAGGTAATTATTGGTTAAGACATTTTTTTTAGTGGCATTGAACTGTGCTCGAAACTGAAGTGCCATGCAAAATTAGTTCGAATAACCATGTCTAATTTAAAATAACACTACTTGCCTACATTTGCACGAGTGTAAACTTATCAATGAAAAACTGTTACGTTCTCTGGAACTTCAATGTTAACATACAGGGTGACAACCTCTTATCGTATACCAATATATGTATGTGAATAATGCTGCACCGAGAAATTTATTAAACCTATATACAATAACTAAAAGAGGGTTTATATTAATTTTTAAATATTTAAAAAAATATATTTTCATAAACATTGGATGAAGTTTTCAAGTAATTATAAAATTAGATTAAGTAGAGTATTTTTACAAACAATAGAAGGAATTTTAAATTTCCATAAATTCATAAAGCAGATTGTACCAGAAATGTATGTTTGTTTATGAAATTTAAATTTATTTAATACCGTTTATTTAAACATTTAAAAAATATATATGTATAATCACTTTTCGAATCCATTATTCAAAAAACTTTTTTTTTCAAAGTTGTTCTTTTTTAAAAGACTCTTTAAAATTTTTAACTTTTTTTTAATTTTGAATTTATTCACTTTTTTCATAAATTTAAGTTTCAGCATCAATAACGTTTTCAAAATTAATGGGCTGACTGATAATTAACAAACAATTAGTATTACAGATTAGATAGGAGTATCTTTGCTTTGTGATCAATTTATAAGGTTCCACTTATTTAGTGCCAATGAATCAAAGATGCCGCTGTTTAAAAATACTTTTACTTATTTTAATTCTTTAAAGTCTTTTAATTAATATTTTTAATATTTCTAAAAACATTTTTCAAATACAATATTATAAATTTACAAATTACAAATAATACAAATTTACAATATTACAAAAATTGCAATTCAACTTAACGATTAGTTTAAAAAGAATATTTTCGAAGTCGTTTCAAAACAGACAAATTACAGTCTAAATAAAACCAATACCTTCTCATATGATGATGAGAATGTAAAAAATTATATAATACACGAATATTGTAAGCTTGCTTTAGAGTAAATTAATGTCCAATTTCGAAGGCAATAAAGTTACATAAAGTATTTTATAATCTATAAATCACACTTTAGCCACTAAAAAAATGATTCCATTGGCTTTTAATGTAATCAAACATTTTTGTACAGTTCTTTAAAAATATTTTCTCTTGGAGTTTTTTGTTTTTATTTCTGTATAATTTCAGGTTGAGAAAAAGTAATTTATAAATGTATAATTTTATATCGTAGTTATTTGGAAACCAATTATTGTTAACTGCGGAAATACTTGTACCTTGGACTTTGAAATCCATGAAAGTGGTCTTGGAGTGCAGGTGGGGTGTTTTATTGCTGCGAGGCTCTGATGTGTCTTCGCAATCAACGACTCTTGTGAAAGGTAGTTTTATTATTGAAGGCTCTAGACATTTTTTATCATAATGAACAATAAATGTTCTTTCAATGCACAATAATGTGTTTAAGAATCATTTTCAAATTGTTAAAAATTTAAGTTACTAAAAATAATTTTTATTTTTCAAAGTTTTGATTATTTGTGTCAATTCTTCTTTGAATCAATTTTTATCGATACTTGGAATGTGCATAAAAGAAATTTCTCGCATAATATTCAGGATGTGTTGTAATCGGTTTAAATATCCAGTCTGTAAATGTCGACTTCGTGAAAAATAAAAATTACATATAAAATTGTATTTTAATGAATGTTGACCTCCTAAGGGTCCCAGTTTACAAAGTTAAACCGATAAAGTTTACCGATAAAATGCACGCTTTATCAATATTCATACGTAAGCACTGGCTTTCGGAATTAAAAATGACCTGCCGAAGAGCATAGATTCAAGTTGTGTATTTATGACTGATTTTATTGCAAATATCAAATTTTGAAAAAAATAAAATTTTTTGACATAAAAAATTATTATTCGTTAATAGGCATTTCACTAATCTTAAAAATTTAGTTTTTTAAAATAAATTGAAGAAATATTTATATTTTTCTAAAGCTTACAATTAGTTAAATTCAATTACTTTTTGTCTGTCTGAACTTAATGGGTAACATATAATATTTTTAAAAAATATGAGTTATAAAAGTTATTTACTAGATAAAGAAACTCCTTGACTGCAATTCTTACTTTTAAAAAATTAATTGTTTTTTTTCCAAATAAAATGAAATTGTGAAAATCTAGAGTTAGAAGTAAATTAAGTAGTCAATAATTTGTTTGTAGAACAAACATTAAAAAATTAGGTATTTTTGCCTTTATTTTCCTGATCAATTACAAAAATTTTTTAAATCAATCTTGCCATTCTTAATACATATAAACAATTCCTGTTTTTTAATTAGTGAATCTAAATTATATTTTTGATCCAGTTTTTCCTACATGATAAAATCAACTTGATGTATCAAAGTGTCGCATATATCTTTTTTGTTATTGTTTTTAATAATCATTCAAGTAGAGGTTTTGAATGCAGTGTTAACTTTTATATACTATATCAAGAGTGAAATCAACCCGATTTAAATCACATTCATTACCTTGGCTTGAATTATTTACAAAAATATTTTTGTATTTATTTATTTTAATTTATTCTACATTTTCATAAAGATTTTTTTTAAAAATGGCTTTTTATAATTTTTCAAGCAAAAAATCAATTTTTGCACTTTGAATTTCAGTTTGATGTAATTGAAATAAAAAAGCATTCTTATCTATACAGTTTTTTAATTTTATATAAAAAAAATTAATTTTTCTAGCTAGTGGCGTCAGGATTTGATGTTATTGTGGCGCGAAATTTAAGGAGGAATTGTACAGAGAATCGAAGAAAAGCTATTTCTTCAGGTTTTTTTAAAAATTTTAACCATTTTTTGTTTCCAATTTTTTTTAGTCAAAATGTGGAAAATTTTATTTCCGATCAATTAAGTCATCAACAGTTTCAATTGGATAAGAATTACAGATTTTTTTCATTTAGAATCTTTAGACAAATTTTAGTTGTTTTTTTTCGCTGAAAAATGTCTGCAGATTCCGAATGAAAAAAATGTGTAATTTTTCATTTGACCAGGAATTTACACATCTCGAAGAGTCATTCTATGCAATGATAACAAATGATCAATGCAAAAAGGACTCAGGCATGAAATGCAAATTGCCCATTTTTATCTGATTGAAACTTTCGATGGCTTATTTAATAGGAAATAAAATTTTCCGCATTTCGACTTTAAAACAAATTCTAAAAAAACTGTTTAAAATGAAAAACTTGAGGAAATGGGCGCTTAGATTAACTTCTTTTTCCGACTATCTGTCCAATTCCTCCTTAAACTGCCAGATTTTATTTTTTATATTTTAACGTTCAAAGTTTTTCGAAACTTTGTTAGAGATTCTGTTAAAGAAATCACAGACTTTGTGGTACATAGTAATCTTTAAAGGAGTTATAAACCTGATTTCATGGTTTGCACTTCCTTTATCCGACCCAAGTGCCAATTTGAACGCGAATTGGGTTACAAGAATTATCATAATGTGGGACTTCCAACGTTTTCAACGCTACCATTAGAGCCATTTAACAGTTACACCGTTTGTTAAAATCATTTCAGAAAGAATATTCATGTCTACGCGATCCCAGTCCAAAGTCCAAGGTTGGATGATTACGATATGTACGTCATCGTACAAACTATACATAGCTGAAAACTGACACTTGCCTCTAACTAGTTTGTTGCGACTGACAAAACCATCATCTTAGACTTCAGGCTTCATTGAGATGCACTATTAAATATTTGCTCGGATCTGCTAAATTTTATTCGAATCAACTGAAGAATTTAACACTGACAACCAAATATTTGCTTGGTTCAACTAAATTCTTCGGTTGAGGAACTTGATTGAGTACAGAAAAAATGTTGGTTGATTTAAGCAAAAAGCAAGTAATTTGGTTGAACGATCCAAAATGTTTAGTTTAATCAACGAAAAATGTTTTTGAATGTGGTCAAGACGGAGACGATTTAGTTGGATGAAACAATTTCTTTCTTTCTTTTTTTTTAAAGAATAGGAAATTGTTTAATTTTCTATAAATAAAGGTGATAGGATTAATTAAAATTAAATTCTTGTTATGAGTATGCTTACATATATATGAATTAATAGTCTCTTCTTTTTTTTATACGTTGTAAACATCAAGCTTTTTTATTCTTTTGACTTATGCCGATTCTATGCATTGCAATGTTAACTGCTGATTTTCCTTTAAATAAGGTCAATTAATCATCTGCGTTTGCTCCACATGACCACTGAATGTGGCTCTTAATTTTGATCACACTTAGGTTTATATTGCTATTTTCAAAGATTATTGGATTTCAATGTAGGAAAATAATAAAATTGATAGCAATGGTAGGGGGTAATTTTAAGAATCTGAGAATGAAGCTCTAATCGAATAATAGAGTCGCATAAAATGATTCAACTTGATTTAGATTATACAAGTGTTTTATTCTATTTGACAATAGAGTTTTTATTACAGTGAGACATCTTCTATAATTCATGTGATTCAAAATTCGAAGTCATCTTTGAAATACTTTGAGAAACAATTTTAAAGTTTCTGGTAGATTAGAAAAGCTTTGGTATTTTTGTATTTAATTTAAGCTACTGAATTTCATCAAATGAATGATTTTTGTTTCAGGTCCTTATTGAAATTGAGTTATGGCGGAAGCTCACTCAGCTGTTGCATTTAGTTTTGCAATCACCCATGAAGGATGGGATGTGAACTTCGACAGGGAAGTCCTTCATCTTGTATGGCAGTCTGGTGTTCGCTCTTGGAAAAAGAGGTTCTTTAGATTTCAGGTAAACAGTATGATAAATTAGAAATTAAATGAAAAACCACTCATAAATTATTATTAATCAATTTTATAATTATTATTTTCATATTTTCAGAATAATCTGAAAAGCGGTGTTTACCCCGCCTCATTGGGAAGCTTATGGCTCACAATATCATTAGTAACAGCAGTACACTTCGCAGGATATAAAGTTCCCTTTGACTTAGTGGGAAAAGTAGCACCTTATCTTTCTGGGTAAATAACTAAAAAGCCTCAATATTTTATTACAAATAATGATTTATTATTTCATTGGTGATGTAATTTTATTTTATTTTATAGATCTTCCATACCAGCACATCTCGCAGGGTCGATTGTAGTCGGATTACTTCTTTGGCTAGTAGTAATATACGCAATTCGCTATTCTTTAAAATTGTTACTTATTTACAAAGGATGGATGTACGAATCAAGAGCAAAAGGTAGTAAGATCTCTGGTGCAACCATAATATGGTTTTATTTAGTCAAATTATTTTCCGGTTGGAACAAGCCGATGTTGTACAGTTTCCAGGGTTCGCTACCTAGACTTCCACTGCCAACTGTTGAAGACACTATGAAAAGAGTTAGTCATACAGTTTTTAATTTCCAATTAATAATTGTGATAAAACAGTATATTATTCTTACTAGTAATTTTTTCTCCCAACAGTATTTGAGGAGTGTACGTCCTCTATTGGACGATGAAAATTACGCAAGAATGGAGAAATTAGCGAGTGAATTCCAACAGGGAATATCTGTTAAACTTCAGCGTTTCTTGATTCTCAAGTCTTGGTGGTCTTCCAATTATGTTTCCGATTGGTGGGAAGAGTACGTTTACCTACGAGGTCGTTCAGCTCTGATGGTGAACTCGAATTTTTATGGTATCGACGCAATTCTTATGCATCCCACTAAAATTCAGGCAGCTCGAGCGGCCTCGGCAATTCATTCTTGTCTACAGTATAGACGTCTCATCGAGCGACAAGAATTAGAACCAGTTGGTAGAATTCTAATTATAATATTGCATATCTTATCAACTTCCCAGATGTTATTTTTCTTTTTCTCTACAGATTCTCGTTCAAGGCTTGGTGCCCTTGTGCTCCTGGCAATACGAAAGACTGTTTAACACGACAAGGATACCTGGCATTGAGGCGGATAAAATAGTTCACTATCAAGATGCTAAACATATTGTTGTTTATCACAAAGGCAGATACTTCAAAGTACTTATCTACTACAAAAATAGGATTCTTCTCCCCTGCGAAATTGAACCGTAAGCAATATTGATTAGAAAAAATGACGCTCTTTGAAATTACTTCCAACTGATGTAATTTTAAATATTTTTATTTATTAGTTGATATTTTTATCGACAGGCAAATTCAGCAAATTTTGGAAGATACGTCTTTACCGTCAGAAGGAGAAGAGAAACTAGCGTCGTTGACCGCAGGCGAAAGGACACATTGGGCTCAGACGAGACAAAGACACTTTTTCAAAGGTGTTAATCGAGCTTCCTTGGGCCTTATTGAGAAGTCTGCTTTCGTTGTAACTCTCGATGATATTTCTTATGAATTTGACAAGGTTCAGGCATATTTTCCTTTTTTAATTGCAAATTTTATTAATTGAAATGATTTATTTTCTAAAAATAATTTTTTAATTTTAGAAATATCCAGAAAAGCTTGACAATTACGGTCGTATTTTATTACACGGAAAAGGATACGATAGATGGTTCGACAAATCTTTTACTTTGTGCATCGGCAACAACGGACGGGTAAATTAAAATTAAAATTGTTAATCATTATTGGGCCCTAATTATTAAATTCATTTATATATTTTTTTCTTTTGCAGATTGGTTTCAATGCAGAACACTCGTGGTGAGTATTACAAAGAAAGGAATCTTTCTAGTTTTATTATAACAATTTCATTATTTAGAGAATAGATACTGATGCTTAAACTCCATCCAGTGGTAAAGCCATATTAATCGAAAACTCAAATATCTTGCCACTGGTGTTTACTTTCTTTTCCGAATTATAATTAATTTTTATCTTATTACTTCTAAGATTTACCTTGTAACGATAAGTAATGAGTAGGGCAGATGCTGCAGTAATGTCTCATATGTGGGAGATCGTGATTTCTGACGAAGCCATGAAACCAGTGTAAGAATCTCAATTACAGCAACTTTATAGTGCCAAATAAAACTTGCCTCCTTTAACATTTTCTCAGCTTTTTGAGGTGATGCACAAAGTTGATCTCTGCAAGTTTCAAGGAATTGTCTATTATTTAAACCTTTTCTACAACTGTCTACTGTTCTTTTTCTGACTCGATTATTTTGAACGAATAATATATTTTAAAAACTCTAAATTTTTGTGGTCTTAATGAAGGGAATAAATATTGATTTATCTGAACACTACTGTACATTTTGTTTTACAAAATATAAAATTATCAAACTAAAGTAAAAAATCTTTTTCAAATTCTAAATTCAGTATCTGTATAATTTGCTGAACTGTATTTTAAATATTTCAAGAGTCCTTGAATGAAATCTTTTTTAAGTACTAAACCTTCTTCTTTAAACTTATGGTTATTAGGGCTGATGCTCCTATCATGGGAACCTTATGGGAATACATTCTCGGCACTGAAGTGGAAGTTGGGTAATTTGATACATGCTTTTTACTCACAAGCAGTGATTTAACAAGTAATTTTCAATTTGAATTGATGATTCACTTTTTTCTAATTATTTATAAACCCTATCTTATGGCAGCTTTTTTTAACGTAACTTTCGTTTCACTTATTAAATCACTGTTTTGCTTATTTTCACTTGGAAATGAGTTTGCACAAAAATAATTAAATATCAAGTAACAAAATTCTATATTGCTTCTAATTATTTAATCACGTTTCCTGTAAATACACTCATCGCTGGATTTCGGACCGCGTTCAGGGGTAGACGGCCTTAAATTCAATGCTATTAAAATCCAGTTTGAACCGGATTTAAAGAGACGAGCGAGCACTCTCATCTCAACACTCAGGACCGCGTATATAGTCTCTGAACGTACAAAAGTAAAAGCACAGAGAGTCGCCATGTAAACAACTTTTGGCGTCCCTGACTGCCCGAGCTATAGCACCGTCGCGGGACGCTCAGGGGCGGGAGACGGAACCAGTTGAGCGTTAACGACCATGAAGCCAGCCCGAAATCCAGCGGTCCGAAATCTAGCGATGAGTGTAATCGAATTTTGCTGTACCCGTAGAATTTAACATTTAGTGTAAATATCTGTAATATTAATACTCTGTCAATTATATAGTTTTGAATGTAATACAGCTAATTTTTTAAAACGCTTAGAACCGTAATTGACAGTAGTTGCATAATTGCCTACTTTTTAATAATTGCCAAGTTTTAAATAATTTAATAATTGCTCAAGTTATTATTAAATATCTTTTTAACCCAGACACTTTTTTTTATTAAAGAATCTTCTATGCCTCTCCTACAGATATCGAGAAGATGGTCATACTTTGGGAACTCCAGAACTACTTCCACCAGCACCTTCGCGTCTTCAGTGGGATTTGAACAAAGAATGTCTTGCAGCGATAGAAAAGTCTTACTTGGTACGTAAATTAAAAAATGCGTTTGATGGAAGTAAAAAAAAACAATTAATTAATTTTTTTAATGCATTTTAGGAAGCACAAAAGTTGTTGAACGACGTGGAGTTACGAATCTACGTTCATGATATTTACGGCAAGGGTTTCATGAAGATGAGTTCAATGTCTCCAGATGCTTATATCCAAATGGCATTACAACTCGCCTATTTCCGGGATGCCGGACAATTTAGTCTCACTTACGAAGCTTCCATGACAAGGCTATTCAGAGAAGGCAGAACCGAGACAGTACGACCTTGCACTATCGAATCGGCAGCGTGGGTCAAAGCCATGGAAGATAAATCGTCGACCGTAGATGAGCGACATAAATTATTAATGGATGCGGCGAAACAACATCAGAGGGGTTATCAGGATGCGATGTGTGGAAAGGGAATAGACAGGCATCTATTCTGCCTCTATGTAGTATCGAAATACTTAGAAGTTGATTCTCCTTTCTTGAAGGTAATTGTCTTCTTTTATTAAAAAATAATCAAATTATTTAAATAATAAAATAATTCCAATTAGGAAAACCTGGTTCATTTCGAATTCGATTTACAAACTGTTATTAATTTGCAGGAGGTACTCAGTGAGCCTTGGAAATTATCTACGTCTCAAACTCCTCATGGTCAGACATCGAGAATCGATCTCAAAAAATATCCAAACTGTATTTCTGCAGGTGGTGGATTCGGGCCTGTAGCTGACGATGGCTACGGAGTTTCTTACATTATCGCTGGAGAAGATCTCATATTTTTCCACATTTCGAGCAAATGTAGTTCTCCTGCGACGGTATGATCTTTTAAACATTATCATTCAAAAATACTGCTATATTTATCTCAAAGTGTGCATAGTTAACAATTGTTTGATTAATTAATTTTACATCGACTAATATTTGCAGAATTCCATGAGATTTGCCGAAAATATCAAGAAGGCATTGATGGATATGAAAAATCTCTTCGAGGAAAAGAAGAAGCAGCAGATTCAGGCGAACGGATCGAAATAACCGGGCAGAATATCTGAATGAACTTCAGATTTGGAATTCAGTATGTATAAAATATTATTTGTGAGTTTGTGAGAAAGATCTCGAGAAACTGATAATTGATGACAATTTGTTCAAAATGACAGTAATGAGAATGAAGAGTGATGCATAAAAATTATAGCGCTGAGTAAGTTAAACAGATAACGAAACTGGGGTTTTCTCAGTAGTTGTACGTATCTTGTGTACAAAATATTGTGGCTTCGAGTTATCAGTATATTATAGCTGTAAGTTATCGAGTTGGATAAAAGCTCAATTGTTTTCCTGAATTGCGAACTGTTTTACTGATTCAATCAGAAATATTACATGAATAAAATTTTTATAAAAAGGTTATGAAATTTTTATCGTCAAAGTCGTTCTACGGCGAACTTTACATCCAAAAGACTGCTGATAATCAATTACTACATTTGAGGAAATCTATCATACAACTTCTGTGAAGTGTAGGCTTTTATACTTCATCTATTACACACAATTTGAACACCTGATTGACGAACGAAAGTGAAGTGTATGTAAATCGTTCGATATCGCCTGTTATTTAAAGTTTAAGTAGCTGAATTCGTAAACACTAGCCAGTCCTGAAAAGTATCTAATTAAAAAAAAAGGAACATACTATTAAATATGATGTACAGTTTTTAACAGAAAACAGATATTTAATATCTTCAAACAACGGATCTTTTAATAGACCTTTAAAATTGCAATTAAGTTGTAGTTAATGAAATTGTACTTTTTAGTAAACTAGCAATCAATTAATATCTACTTATTAAAAATAGTTTTTAAGTACATGAACATTTTGGATTACGAAAAGAAAGGAGTAAATTCAAATTCCGAGAATTATAACTATGTATTTTGTAAACATTTTTTTAACTTAACTTTTGTTGGAAAAAAAGGGAATTGATTTAAATTAAATCATGTTTCTAGCGTAAGATGTTAAAAAAGCCATAAACAGTCTATCAATGCAACATGTTTACTATTATAAATAATTTTATACGTGGGAGTTTATGCGTCTTCGTTCTGTATACAAATATACAATAGTTGTTAAAAATATTCATAGAATTTTTATTCTTTTTTAGATAAAAATTTGATGAATCTACAGACGTTTTTTCAAGCGATCTTTAAATATTTTTTATACCGAAAATACTTTAACATTGTTTTATAAAACTGAACAGTTCTTTAACTTTTATATCTATTCTTAAAATATGCATCCCGTTTGTGAACGATTCCAAAAACAAATTGGAATGAAGCTAACAGATTCTTTTCTAGCCTTATTTGCTTCTTCTATCACGTGAATAAATAATTACGATCTAAAATCTAACGCACGCCGTCACGTGTCTCGATTGTTTTTATTTGTATCTGAAGTTTCTGATGTGGATGGTTTTGAGAGATTTTCTTTCTTAACGCGTTTCCTATTTGAGAGAACGACGTTACGAAGCGTGGAATGCAAAAATCTTTTATTTACACTTTCCTTTGGCTTGACCCAACCACTTGGTCCCAATATTTCTGCACGTTTTGCTCCAATTTTGGCCTCTTCGAGTAAAGCTTCAGCAGCAAGTCTGAAAATACATAGAAATTATTACACGTAGTGTAATACGGTTTAAAAATTCAAGACTTTTAAATTATCTCTTCAAATTTTATATAAACTAAAAAAAAAGTTGTAAAACATGCTTTAATTACCTATTCAAAGTTGCTTCATCCATTTTACCAAATCTGTAAAAACAAATATAAAATCCTATATATAAAAAACATGAAGCAACAATCAATATTTGTAATAACACTCTCCTCATTTAGAGCATTTGAATAAATAAGAAATTTAATGGATATAATAATATATTATTATTTATCATTTACGATATAATAACTTTAAAATACAATTGTTTTGCATTTATTTTTCCAACCTAACCTCTCTTTTACTTCCCTACGTAAACAGATCAATATCATGGCACAAAATGAAATAAATCATCATTCTGTGATTCAATGCATTTATCCCTTTTAGAATACAAATACATTTTTTTCTTACCTTTAACCCTTTTTAACAGGAGCTGTCAGAAACTTTTATTTTAACAGATGGGTGATAAACTTGAGGAATGACAACGCTTGAAGCAGACGACACTCAACTATTTCCAGGAATTTTGTCGTCATGTGTATACTCGCAATCAAAACATTTTAAAATAAGTATCTTTTGATTGAGAAAAATGTGGCCTGACCGAGGAGTTTTTCCGCAAATCTTGCGTCTGGGATAGTTTTTCCCCTTTTTTTCCCTCCTGCAGCTTTTCATGTGAAAACGCGCCCTAATTTTAATCAGAAAATCAAGATTCGCGGGGTACTCGCGTGACGGTGCGCGCGCATAAACGTACGACAGTCGACACCCACACAATCCAGCCATGAACGAATCGTTCATGATGTACGGAACGAGAAAATCGAACCGACGTACAGTAAGATAAAATGTGAGTCTTGCGTTGAGTTTTAAATATTGATTCGTGATATGAAGAGACGTGGCTCCCGCGAAGGTGCTCCGGACGAAATTTTTGGCTCTCGGTCGCATCGGTTTCAACGCTACGTGTTTAAAGAACGTGTGCAAAATAACCTAGCACAAATACCCTTTGAGATATTCCTTCTTGCAAAACGTCAAATCTCAGCTACTACCAGCATCGGAAACATCAGCCTCGCCGGGATATTAAACTTATTATTTTTCACTAAAGCATGTGCACTTTGATCAAAACCTTTCGATCGTCCCGACCGATTAATTTCGCGAACCATTCGTGATACGCATGTTCCCGTTCATGTCGTCTCTGCATGTCTCTCATATAGCAGAAATGGTTCATCAATTACTCGCATAAATATGTCGGAATTGAAAATCACGCCTCGTTCCAACCTCAAGGTAAATTCAATCTACTTCTTAGTCCACTCATGTCCAGAATTATTTTTAGAGTCGATGACTCAACTTTGCTAAAATGAAGTTTTCTACAACCATGACAACCATGCTTTAACCCCTTTCCTACGCCCTTCTCTCGGCTCCAAATTTTCACGTGTGAATGCACTTCAATAAGTACTTTAATCCCTGCACCCTAGCAAATTTTCATTTCATAAAAGTCGAAACATCGTTTTGCAGTTTATTCCAGCACGTGAACTTTTCATTTTTTAAATAGACATACAGGTTTAAAAATTAATATTGTTTAATTAATGCATACACCTTTTGATATTCTAACTAAAATAAATATATTATTATTCAATTAAATATTACTCTGCAATCTGTCTACTATCTGCATTGAATAAGTCGATGAAAATTCAAAAACATGTACTAAAATATTTCGCCTTTGGAGGCAAAAATTTCAGTTGAAATAGAGTTTTTTTATAGTCTGAACCTTAAGCACTTTTAACACGTAATTTTCTCAAATTATTTATCCTTTGTTCTTGTAATTTTCCAATTAAACTAAGCTGATTTGTCGAACATTAATTATTTAAGAAAGTCTTGTGCTCTGAAATGTTGAAATATGATTTATGAGTGTTTTTTTTTTAGAAAATTGCTATTACAAGCTAAAAAACGACAATGTTTCGTAGAGCCATTTAATAAATATAATAAGTCATCAATAGAAATTGAAATAAGATCATGTGAATGAAAAATCAACTTCCAGATTACATGATTAAATTTGATTGCAACCAATTATCTTTTTTAGAATCGTTGAGAAAGGTTGAATCGATTTCAAGAAATAAAGAATAATGCTACTTTATTGTAAGATTATGTAAAGTTAATTAATTTTTAATAATATACATAATTATTTTTTATTGTTCATGCCATGATTAGATTTTTAATAAGACATAATTAATATTTCAATCATTCATATGTATCTGAATAATACAATTATTTGATTATTGATTCTCGCATTTGAGTGCAATCCAATACTTAATTCTTTGAATTTATTGATTAAGACATTTTCCAAACATGCAAATGAAAATTAATAATTCAAATATTTTGTAAAGTTCTTTCTACAAAAATCTTCATGAAGATCCATTCATGAAGATTTTTCATCCGATTCACTTGTATCTTTTATATTTAGTTTTAAAAAAATACTGATTTAAATATTTATATGGATTTTGTTTTTGCGCAGAGGAGTGATCTTGGTTTTGATCATCAAGTAATTTTCTGATCAGAATGGATTACTCAGAATTTACAAAACGAGTAATGAAGACCAAAAGGCATCCGTTCGTTACTCACATTTGGCACTTCCAAGTAAGGCTCATTATAAGTTTAAGGGTGATTGCTAAAGAGTTGACCATTTTTAATCAAAGTGATTTTTCACATTTCCTTTGATTAATAAGTTATATCAAAGTACAATTTAGTAGAGTTTCAAAATTTTAGATGATAATGGTCAATTTATGGCAATCTCTATAAATACTATAAAGAACTTTTAACTACTCATATTAGTATGAAAAATTTTCTTTGAAATTTTCATCTTCATTCAGTTAACAGAAATTGTTTATCACGAATTTTCGTGATAAAATAATGTCAGGAATTTTGTGATTTTTAAAATTTATTTTAAAATACGTTTTCATTTTGGATTGCAGGCAATGATCTGGAATATTTAGAAGAGTATTCAGCTTTTGTAAGTCTTCCACTTGCAATAGCTCTAAAATAGTCAAGATGGATTCACCACCCTCGTGTTCTCTAAGCATGACCGGTCCTCTCAGCGACATAGGCAGCAGTGGACTTGGAGGCTCCATATCTAGTGATTCTGTACGAGCGCATTTAGCTATCGAGGTACATTTCTCAATTAATCATATTTTATTTTCTTGAAAACAGTAACCATCTATTTCTATAAAAACAAGTAATTAAACGTCTTGAAAATTTTCCAGATGCAAGAAAGTGACATGGAAAGCAAGTCTCTATCGCAGGACTCATTCGATTACTCCGATGGAATGTGCGGGGAAAATTTTAATACTTTAAAGAAAGGTCCAGGATGGAATGACTTGGACGGGAAGCTAGAAGTGGAAGTGGAAGTGGTGGACGTGGCGATTAAGCCTCCACCAGAGTTTCAGGACAGTCCCTCGCCACCTGATTCAACATCCCTAGGACCAATTCTCTGCTATAATCACTTACTGTGCGACAAAGCGGATCACTGGATGGAGGAATTTGCAGATAATTTAGTGAGACTCATTCTTGACGAGGCTCTGGCTATATCTTGTAGGATATCCTGGCCTGAAGGTAGAATTTCTGCCATGGCAACTACCCTTCACGAGATGTCATGCAATATGCGAGCCTCGAGACGTGCATGGACGACAGATTACTTTGCATCCTCAGCTTCTTGCCAGGGCGGTGGCACTATCACCATAACTCCATTCAGTACTCTTCATCGACCGAATTCCCGCAGTTCCTTGGCCTCTTCTCGTTTAAGTAGTTCTCACAATTCGATTAACACTTCAGGGTTGGGTCACAAAGTTGATGACAGCAGCTTTATCACGTCGGCGATGTCACATGACGTGTTAACAACCAGCGAAATCAGCGACATGTACAATGTGCCCTTCGACTCGGACATCTACACCGTGCCAATCGACGTAGTGAGACCACTGCATGAGCTGAGAACTCCGCAACGACCTAAGCGACACAAACATCATCGCAAGCGACGAAGAAATGTCTCTGCGAGCTCCCAGAGTGAATTGGAGGCTCATATCCAGCAGGCGAGACATTACTGTGGGAAGCCAAGAGCTATTACTCATGTTATCAAATCTCAGAGACTGCTAGCTGAGGTGTGTTTCTATTTTTGAATTGTTATATTACGAATTTAGCTCGGCATAGAGGTGGATGAGTTTTATATTTTATTTTTGAAATTTCTAGGTGTGTTGCAACGAAGGAGGAAACGGAAAGCGTCACAGTGTCCCAGGGACTTCAGGACGTCACAGTTCGCGTTCCTCAAATAACAGTCACGCGCGCAATATTGGTGAACCGATACACATGACTCTGCATGAAGTGCGTCAGTATTTACAGACATTATACTCGAGTTCTAGTGATTCTAGTGAAAATAAAATCAAGCGCGACAAGATCTCGTCGGGTCAGTCGTCGATACATCTCGCTATGCCCAAAGTTCTTAATATTAATAATAACAATAGATATAGTAATCCACATACTGACTCTTCGACGGATACGCCGATCTCGAATAAAAGTAGTAATGGATTGATCCACAATAACAATAACGGGAACATCAAGAAACACAAGAAAGGTACCCTGGCGAACATCAGGCACAAAAAGACGAAGGAAGAACCCCACAAGGAAAAGGCAGAAACCGACAGAGAGAAAATCAAGAAGAGTCAACGTAACTTTTCCCTAAATCTCAAACAGACTCTGTGTAATATTTTTAGGTTCAGGCGACTCGGATCTCCTGAACACTATGTGGGGAAGAGAAATAGCATTGTCCAGGGTGATATTGTCGAGGAGGATGAGGGAGTTGACTTTGATCAGCACGCTAATAACAATAATACTACATCGGAAGTCGACCCGTCCGCTCAGAAATTGCCTTTCTTCAAACGCGCTTTGCCACCTTTGCCAAAGACAAACGGCCACATCGAAGCTGAACATGTTAAGGACACACCTGTGGCGATGTTGTCCAAGTGTGAATCGCCGTCATCCATTCAACACTTGCCGATTCCTCCTCCGCGAGAAGAAGAGGAGCCTGCCGAAGATACGAGCATGGACTTTGCCGCTAGCATAGAGAAAGTTAAAGATGTAAGTAGAGTGCTGAATCCTTCATGACATCAATCTTTGATTTCTATTTTAGAATAGCAATTTATTCCGAGATTTATGAAGTTAAATTCTCAATAATTATCTTAATTAATACTATAATTATTTCTAATTACAGTACGGATGGTATTGGGGTCCTATAAGCGGCGAAGCAGCCGAGAAAATATTATCCAATGAGCCAGATGGATCCTTCATTGTGAGAGATAGCAGTGACGACCACTATATATTTTCTCTATCATTTAGACTGAACAGCTGTGTGAGACACGTGAGGATAGAACATGATCAGGGTATGTGATTCCAAATATCAGCTTGGATAAAAATATAAGCAATATACTTCATAATTATTTGTTTCATAATTAATGAATTAAGCAATGCTTCATAATTATTTGTTTCATAATGAATTAAACAATGCTTCATAATTATTTGATTCATAATTATTTGAATGATGTTTAAATCTATTATTTATTTTTGCAGGTAATTTTAGTTTCGGTAGTTGCACAAAGTTTAAATCGCACACGATTGTGGATTTCATCGAGAACGCGGTCGAGCATTCTCGAAGTGGTCGTTACCTCTTTTTTCTTCATCGTCGACCAGTTTTGGGTCCGATGAGAGTGCAGCTGCTTCACCCGGTCTCAAGATTCAAACAAGTTCAGAGCTTACAGCACACGTGTAGATTCGTTATCCTGAAGTTGGTTCGTAAGGATCTCATCTCGACTCTACCTCTTCCACGACGCCTCATCGATTATCTAAACACGCCCCATTATTACAGCGAACAATTGGCTGAACAGGAGGAGCGTGTTGAGTCCCCGGTTAGTTCGTCGACTGGTGAATTAGAGAAGATTTGTTTTACACCGCAAGGCCTATCGTGAGGTATAAATAATACGTAATCCCACTTCCGAACATGACGTGTAATATATAAAACGAACAGTTCTACTGATAATATTAAGTATTCCCACGAGACCTTCCGCGAAAAACAGAAGCATTCGATGAGGCACAATTCGTTCGCGATACGATGTTTGAAATTTAATTTCAAATTGGGTAATAATTTATTCCAATTTCGTGAGATATTTGTTCGAGTTTGGCCTGTAGACTGAAAGTCGATTGTGAATGGTAGTCAGCGTTATTATTGATAAGTTTTGGGTCGCGAAAGACGTCACGTTATGAGTTAGAGTTAAAGAAAAATATATCGTCGCACTTATGATCAACGGACACGGGTGCAAGAACGACTTGAGTTAACTTAAAGTTTCTCCACCCTTGATCGGCATTCGTGTTCCAACTGCTTGATCTGCATTTTAAACTTTAATTTTAGTATGGAATTATTTATTTCATTACATTGGTGCAATATCGTAGGTGTCAAATCGCGAAGTCGTTCTTGCAACGAACGGTCAGATTTGAAAACTCCTTGATTTTATTTTCTGCCGAAAGCACGTTTCGCATTTTTTTTTTTTGTCGAGTCCCGTTTTGAGAGTTGTTTGTGAGGCAAAGTTTGTTAATTTTCTTTTTTTAAATGACCACCTTCCTGTCCTTCGTATACGCTACTTTAGAATGTAAGATGTATCGATAAATAATAATTTGAGTAAACGATAAAAGTAGCATTCATAGAAAGTACGCTGCAACAACAGTTATGAAAAGTTTTTCCAGCATGCCGATTACTCGTGAGTACGGACGTATATAAAACCGTCATTAGATAAAAGTCATAAAATACATAAGGATTATACACATTTTATACTCATTCCTTTTTGGAAAATGTATACGGTTATTTGTATATACCTTTAGCCTAAACACTTGATTTTCCATTTTTTCAAACTTCTCCAAACAACGCCACCATCGATATACATGCGAAGGGCACACACAAAACACGTGATATGCAAAAACGATTTGCGCGGGCATTGTGATTTTATTTAATAAATAAAATTCCGTCTATATATTTAATCCGTTGTTCATTTTCCCAACCTAGCGAATTTTTTAGAATTTCTAGCTAAATTAAAAATTTATTCTTTTAAAATGGTATTAGTGTTTATAAAACTAGAGTAGTTTTCTTATTAAAAATAATATCATAGAAAAAACCAAATTCTTGAAAAAAATTAATTAGAAAATAACTGTTAAGTTAAAACTTAGACATATGACATATCGTTAAAATTTTTTGGGTAAAAAATTCACTCTTGTCTATTTCCCTTAAAAGCGTGTGTTATATTATGATGTCACAAATTACCAACGGGTTATAAAAAATATTCGGCAATCCTATGTAAAAAAAAAACAAAGATATGAAGTTGAAACTTAAGAGAATGATAGAAAATATGATAGGGCACATCTTATGTTTCATTTTTTCAAAATTTTGAAAAAAAATTTTTTTTCAAAATTTTGAAAAAAAAAACAGATGTTCCCATTCATATTTCCTACCATTCTCTTAAGTTTCAATTGGTTTCAACTTGATATAGTTGTTTTAAAATAGGATTGCTGAATATTTTTTATACCCCGTCGGTAATTCGTGACATCATAACGTATCACACCCCCTTAAGGGTATGTGATTAATAATGACGTCTCGAATTACCAGCCGATTTTTTATTTACACTCATCCCTAGATTATGGGCCCCTAGATTATGGGCCACCTTCATGGTCGCTCACGCTTCACTGATTCTGTCCCCCGCCCCTGAGCGTCCCGCGACGGCGCCATCGCTCGGGCAGTCAGGGGCGCCAGACGTTGTTTACATCACGACTCTCTGCGCATTTACTTTCATATGTTCAGAGACTATATGGGCGGTCCTGAATGTTGACATAAGACTGCTCGCTCGTCGCTTTAAATCCGGTTCAAACTGTCGTTTAATAGCATTAGATTTTGGACTGTCTACCCCCGAGCCTGGCCCATAATCTAGGGATGAGTGTATATTCAGCGAGTTTATTATTAGAGAAATGCAAATATAATGCTTAAATTTTGGAAAATAATAAAGAATTATTTAGGCATCGATGTCTGGTGTGTTTCAGTTTTTATTTTGAAACAAAAAATTTTTCAAAAATAATTTTTTTTTCAAAATAAAAATTGAAACACCAGACATCGATTTCGATTCCTTATTATTTCCTCAAATTTCAGCATTATATTTGCATTTCTCTAATAATAAACCCGCTGAATATAAATAAGGAACAGTCGGTAGGTTGTGATGTCATTATGTATCTAATGCCCTTAAGGGCAGGTAACATAGTGCAACGTCACGAATTCTTTAAAGCGAACTTACTCATAAACTAATAATTCGAATGGATTTTCCATACCAGACAAACAATCGTCATTATGGCTGTCTGGTATAGAAAACCTATATCTTTGGTATTAGTTTATGATTAAGTTCGCTTTAAATAATTGGTCACGTGACAGTCTGGTACCTGCCCTTAAATTACATAAAATATTCGCTCCTGAAAACTTGACTTACTTGTACAGACGGATCACCATGTAAACTTCCACCATGTCATATTCCCCTCATCTGCTCCCACCTCCATTAGCCGTTAATAGTAGATCATAGTAGTTGACGCTTGCGCAGATGGTGTCCCGCGTGTACTCATAACCTATCATAGTTTACACCCACACATGGATACATACGTGTGTGCGCAAATGCCTGCTGCACAACTTACAATTTCCCCTCCGAGCTACCTCCATCAAGTAATAACTCTCCCCGAAATTATTACATGGTGGAGGTCCGACTGTATACATTATGTTTCATTGCGTTTTGTGTATTGTGTCATGACATCAGTTGTGTAGCGTGAATCCATGGACCACGTCAACTAATTTTGATGCTTTTTAATCTTTTTTATAGAAAACGGAGTGAAATATAACTTTATAGAGGGTTTCAATAGTAGTTGACATATGTTGTCATAGTTTGGACCTACAAATCTTTAATCGTTCTTTAAATTAACTAAATTAATTAATTTGACGTTTTAAGAGATTAAGAACCGGGCGTCAGTTTGAGGTTAGGGTATACGTTCTGTAGCCACCGTAGCCACGTCACATATTTTCAATAAAATGGTAAGAAACACTCATATTTTAGTGTAAAACAGTGCAAATAACAAAATAAGGATGTGTTTAATTGAAACATACAGCAATATGCGGTTAAATTTAAAAAGAAATGTATTGATTTATTATTCGTGTAAGCTGTAAGCGTTCTACATTTTTTTATTTCTAGACTTATTTTTTAACATTAATTAATTGTTATTGTCGCTAGAGATATTAAAAATTGAAATTCCATTTATCTTATTTATATATTAAAAGCAAAAAGTAATTTCCAAAGGGAGAATTTTCATGTAATATTTTTGCTCATTTCCTAGCATAAATTATTGAGTCTCGTGAACAAAATCTTATAAATTTATTGAATACATACCAGTGAAAGAATTACAATCAGAGTTGTTTTATCAAATTCTGCCTTTAAAATTTAATTTAATATATACCGTTTTGATAGAATGACTTGTTATCATTCTTGTCATTCAATAATTTATTTTGGCTGAGGTTTTAGACGTACACAGATTTTTTTTAAACTTTGCATAGGGGATAATTTACGCTTTTCATAATTTTCAGGTTGCAGTCGAGTCTATGACGAGGTACGTCTCCCCAGTGAATCCAGCAATATTTCCGCTCTTGGCACTGGTATTGTTAGGAATCGGAATATTCTTCACTGCCTGGTTCTTTGTATACGAAGTAACGAGTACGAAATTCACTAGGGACATTTTCAAAGAGCTACTCGTTTCTTTGGTGGCTGCGATATTCTCAGGCTTCGGAGTTTTGTTCCTTCTTTTATGGGTCGGCATTTATGTATAGGTAAGAATATTGTTTTAATCGCTCTTTTCAATATTACTCTTCTATTTTGCTTTTTCTCATTTAGTAATCAAATCATGTGAAAGACAGAAGCTTAGAAAGCAAAGAAATTAGAGTGTAAAAATTATTATTGACGAATTATATTTTAAAAATGTGTTGAATATTGTGAAAATTAATAAGATTGAATATAGAATGTCTTTACATTTCAGTTCAATGAATCTGATGACGAAAAGTTTTAATCCGGATGAACAATCGCGAGTTCTTAAGGAACAGTGTACAGAAAAAAATGTGACCATGAGAAATTATGTCATTCCTACATTAAATGTATTTTATTTGGAAGTGCTTTTGTAATAAATATTATAATTAAATACGAATATGTATTTTGAGTTAATTACTTCTGCAAAGTTAGATTAATAATCAGTTCCCAAAACTTTGAACTTTGTGGTAGTTATAAGTTCGGAAATTATAGTCGATATAATTTCTCAGGAATTAAAGAAAAACCTCATAATCTTCTTTTCAAATTTTTATTCAATAGATATAATGAGAGCTATAAGAGCCTTAAATGACTCCTAGTATTTAATTCTATAAAAAGTTCGTGCTTCCGAAAGCACACTGAAGGGTACACTGAAAACTTATTATTCCTTGATTGGCATGTTAATTATTTATTAATAATAATGCGCCTCGCTGCCTAAATAATTATGCTAGACGTATATGTGTAGAATATGTACAAATACTGTAAGTTATAAATATCTACAATAAGGGAACTCTCTTTCATTCGGAGTTCTTATAGTGGGTATGTGTCCTTGGATAACGTCAGACGTCCTTTAATTTAAAAAGTACACTGACTTCGTCGATATTCACAACTTGTAACAAATATCGTGTACATTTGTGTGTCTTCGGCAATTATCTTATTTACATCCGGTAACGATAAAATATTCATCAAATCTATACTGTTGTAATGCTAAATTATGAGTATGTGAATCCTATCAATAGCTTGCGAAATTTCTAAGAGGGTTGGAATTAAAAGTTTGAATATTTATTTTAGTCACATTTTTTGCAAAGTACTTTCAATTCCAATTCTTTTAGAAAATATTTTTCAAATCCGTTTGAAAATCGACAGGAAACTTGATACTGCATAAAACCTGTCGATGATTAAACTGATATAAATCTGCGTTCGTAATTATTACGAAGTGAGAAAGCCTGAAAGTAGTATTTATTAATTTTAATATTGGCTTCTTAGATTCGCTTAAATTCTTATTTCACGGAATTTTTCTGACGAGTACTCATTTTTATCATCGCAGCGAAGATCCCGGATATCCTTTATTGAAGAAAAATGTGTTTATTCGATGCTTCAGTGATCCGTGACGTTCCGTTCGCTTCGCAAGATGAGGCAATGTTTTTTCGTTGTTTGTCACTCACACATTGTTTGCGTTATCGTCTATCTCGGGACTCTATTATTTATTAATTAATAATAATCACGGAACTCTCGCGCGGATCGCCTTCGAGATATATTAAGTCATAAATAATTACAATATTAACAATAATTAATAATTATATTGGATCACGATCATCCTCATCTTAATTGATGATGGCTTGAGCTATCGCGTACCATACGCGGAATTAAATAATAAAAGACCGAATTTTATTCTCTTCCTTTGATAGAAAATTCAAATTTAAAAAATGGAATAAAATTCGGACTTTTAGAAATGTTGTATATTTACAACAAAAACGTTTCGTGTCCCGCTTTCAAGAGACAAAACATTTTCTAAAATCTCCTTTAGTTTCAGATTTCTCAAACAAGACAATAAAAATAAGGAGTTATTCACACTGATTCAACAAGAGCTAATAATCACATGTATTAAAAATTGCCTATTGCCTAAGCAAACTAATGTTTCGCATCTTTATACAAATTTCTCGTAGTATGGCAAATATGGCTGCTGTTGAGAAGAATCGCGAGTGCACTTGCCAACAAGATAAACAATAATTTAAAAAGAAAAAAATCTCAATGCAAAGCACGATGGTTACATTTACATAACATAAAAAAACAATAATCGATTATTCATATTCCCCAATAAATATAGCAGAGTAGAGAAATTTCCAAAAGACAATTCACTGACCCTCCCTATAAAGTGTGTAAAAATAGACTTTACAGCTACAATTTTAATAAACTTAAGGTTTATATGTCGCATATTTTAAGAAGTTTATTACTGGACATCCATGAAACTCGTATCACAAAATAATATCATGTCATTGGCGTCATAAAGCACGCTGTGATCCTTTTTTATCGTTCAGAAATCATAGTACGGCCAAATGAAAATTGGAAATTTTATTTTATTTTTTTGTAAAATATTTTGAATTGATTTTCTGATTTTCATATGGCTAGACTGAAAGTCGCTTTCACAGTAATAACACAACTACGTTTCACTAAAAAATGCCAATAAAGAGTTGACACATCCCGAGGATCAGTCTTACTAAATATTCGACAATAGATTCGAATTCTTCTAAATTGTGGAAGGCAATCGCATGCACTTTCCGACTCCGTTCCAGACTTATCATTTCCTACACGCTCATATAAATTAATTAAATTAGCCGCGCGAGATTTCTAAAAACCTACAATTTATTATCAAGCTACTTTCTTTCCTTGTTCTTTATACTGGATAAAAAATGTTTTGAATATCCAAATTTCTACTTGGAAATTGTATTAATAATGTCAACTTGTAATACTTTTCCTTTTACCAGAAAAGGCCGTTTTTCAGATTCAAAATGCTGATTATTTTCATTACTCAATTACAGTTTTAACCGACTGGTACAAATTTCTACAATAAAAAAGATTGACATCATACTATCGGACGGATTTCTCTTCGAGAAAGTATTTACTAAGGCACCGTAACGACCCTGATAAGATCGTTTCTTCAGCGAGCATCAGACATAAACCTCGTTCCTTTTGCTTCCAGTGGCATTCTGGACTGGAGATAATGGACCAGGAGCCACTGTCGTGGTTGTCGTCGTTACTAAAGCATTTGAACTTGTCGAACAGTTTTTCTTTGATGGTTCCTGGAGCACCAACCTAGCTGCATCTGGTCTAAAATTTTCTGTTTTAGGTCTTACAGGTGTGAGCCTTTCAAGATTGGGATTTTCGTGCCTACTGGTTACAGAAGCAGCACGATTTTCACGAGGTTGGAGCCCAGGCGAGTGTGGAAGAGACATACTTCTGTCGTCTCGAGTTACTTCCATCGGAGGACCAGGTAGAGAGGCTGACCTTCTACCCCTAGAATCCACAGGTACCAGTCTATTTGGAGTTGTGTCGTTCGTGGGAATTATGTATCTTCCAAGCTTTTCGGGATTAATCAGGATTGGCGAGCTATCATTGTAGTTTCCAAAGATTGGAGAACTACCGTGACTTTCAACAGGACTGATTCTTTCTATCAGAGGAGTGGAACGATGCTCTTGACCTGTGATACTTCCATTACTGCTACTTCCACTTCCACTGCACTCTTCTTCACTGCTGTTCACCTGCAATTTTAATGTTTTGATACATATTCCAAGGAATTCATAAGGTGATTGATCAGAGGAGAATTGAAAATCGACGGAAGTCGGAGAAGTCGAGAAGAATCTAAATTGGTCCTAGGAAAGGTTTTTCAAAACTCAGACAAGTTACAATTTTTCTGCCATCTCTGGAGAACATTCTGGTAAAGCAGTGTAAGAAACTTTTCCTAAACTTCTTCGATTTTATTTATTTTTTAATCAAAGGAAAAAAAAAGTTCCAAAAGAATCCTTTTGAATTTGAAATAGAACAACCATTCTCACCTCAGTCAGTGTAGCTTGATGCTTCTCGTGGTGTTCCATTCCTTGAATTTGAGGACGTGAATTAGATGTTGTTGTAACTAAACCCAACTGAGTAAGTTGGTTCATAGTAACTGGTATAAAAGTACCAGGTGCTACCAGACCAGCACTGGTCAGACTAGGTGTCAAGACTGCTTGTGCCAAAGCAGCAGTTCCACCTTTTCCAGAGGATGGGGTTCCCTCATTTTCATGAATTGGAGAAAGAACCACCAGAGATACGTCTGTGGGATAGTGACCATTAGCTGGTATCACCCCCACAACTCCAGCTCCAATGTTTGCAGCATTATTGGCTGAAATGGCTAATCGTTGTTCTCGATCTACCACTTCTTTTGTCACATCTGGTGTTGGAATTCGGGGTCGATTTTTTAAAGATATTGGCACTGCATGAAGCTTCGTCAGGGTTCCTACAGAAAAAAATGAGTTTTTTTATGAAGAATTATACCATTTAAGGGCCTATGCAGAATCTTTAAAACTTTACTAAAAATTCCCAAAATTTTCTAGACTTTACTAGAATCTTCTAAAATACTCAAAAATCTAGAGTACTTCAGAATCTTCACTAATCTTCCAGAATTGACTGTATTTTTGTTTTCCAAGCAATTTTATCTTCGTTCAAAAGTTCCCTTTTTTTAGAAAAGTATATTTTTTCCCTATTTTACAAAAAATAGATACTGTGATCCCTGTGATCCTCTATAAAAGAAGAGACTGTTAAACTTAATTTAAAAGTATCTGTACTTTTCATTAAAAAATCTTGCATTATTCTGATATCTTGATTTCAATTTCTATTTCTAAATTAATAATACCTTGGCGACCCATGCGTTGGCTTCTAATGCTTTTTCGCCCTATAAAGCGCTCATAAAATGATGATTTAAAATTATTAGTTGCTGGCAGTCCACCAGTTTCAGGACTGCTGTAAACACTGTTGTGACGATTTCTGTTAAAGAATCCACCACCACTACTGTAGGTCGTTGTAGAACTTCTAACTGAGCCCATTCTTGTTATTTTTTGTATCCAATTCTTTTTTCGTTCGACTAGTGGCGTATCAACGCTTTCCTAAAAATAATAAAAGAATTTTACTTGCTATTTAATATCAATTTCTCATCAAGTATTTGTACTTGGAATTTTTAATAAATGAAAGAAATCTTACAATTGTAACAATTGTAAGAAATCGAATTTCTTTTCCATTTTCTTAATATATTTCAAATTATTTTATAGTTACAAATTTTAAGTTTTAAAACTTCACCTAAATACTGAAAAAAGTAAATTTCCAATAATTAAAGAATTTAAAAGATTGGGTTAAAAAAGCAATGTGAAATTATCGTTATCAATAATGATAAAAAGTCCCGACAATAAAGAAAGTTTATCTTCATTTCCGAGTGCATATTTTGCTGTGCCAGTTGAAAAAAGTTACTTTGGTAGAATACAGAATTCTGTTTTCAAGGTGATTTCCATCTTTTTCAGTGTACAAAGTAATGAATGTGTAAAATAATATTTATTTCATATTTTATCATATTTTGACTTGCAGATGGACTCTCAGAGAAAGATAAGAGTTTGTGTTATCGGTGGAGGTGCAGCTGGTTTGTGCGCATTAAGACATTTGGCCAAAGATTTGAATTATTTTGAACCAGAAGCATTCGAACAGACAGGAAAAATAGGAGGAACTTGGGTTTATAATGATAAAACTGGATTGGACGATAATGGATTGCCAGTTCACACCTGCATGTATAGAGATCTTAGGTTTGATCATTTTTAAACCTTATAGATTAATCAATTAATACTAACTCATAATAAAAACAAAATATTATAAACTTATAGATATAATAGAACTTTATATTTTTAAATTTATTCCTAAGATATGCAAATCACTCTTTGTGATTGAGGTTTCGAGAAAAATATTGAATTACCTAAAAAAATTTCAGAACCTTAATCCCTTGTGAGATATTAAATTTTCCTGATTTTCGGCGAATGAAAGGAGAGAAAGCAAGTTGCGTTCATCATGAAGTAGTGCTATCATATTTGCGAGATTATGCTGATCATTTTCAGATTCAAAGATTTATTAAGGTGAAATAATAAATAAATA
>JBAGKK010025700.1:0-11216 GCA_037177015.1 Euceroptres primus | reverse complement strand
TTCTCTTTGGGCTATCTATTATTCGAGATACTATGTTCGCCTCGCTTCTTTGTATAAAAAGCTATGTAGAATCAATTAAAAAATTGTTTATACATTTTAAGAGTGTATTAATGGAGCATATATATATAATAGTAAGAGCTTCAAAAATTCTCTAAAATAGCGTTTTTTCGGGCGTCTAAAGTGGGATGATGCCTTGAGTTAATTTAATTTTAAGGTGAAATAATTTTAAGCATTCATTTTTACTGTGCACCTTCCGTTCCTTCTAAAAACAATGCAATAATTATGAGAAAAAGGACTCAGTGTTAACATTTATTGCTTAAAAAAATAATATTTTATTTTACTTATAAATAATAAATACTTAGATACTTTCAATTAATTTAGGAGACAGAAAGTAGTCGTAAGTGCTGAAAAAGTGAAAACTTAATTTTTAATAATATTTGTTTTATTACTCCTGGAAAGTGACGAATAAACCATTCTAAATTAATTTCTGCGAAAAAAAGAATGAAAAATGTGCAAAAAAATGAAAAATTATTTTGTAAAAAAATTAATTAATTAAAATAATTATTACCTTATTCATAGGAAATGTTTAATTGATTATTATTAATCATTCAGTGCATTATATTTTATTGTATTAGTCAAAACATGACTGAAATTACATTTTTCAGTACGTTTGACTCACGAAAGACAGAGAGGGTCAACTTTGAGAGGTTATAACTTTTGATCTATTTAAATTAAAACCACGTTTTTTTAAATTTCTCAGAACTGCGTTCTTTTTCATTTATCCTTATGTAATTTTCAGGTCAAGACTGCAGAAATAATCAAGAAAAAGTGTTTTCCATTTTTTGAGAAAAACAGTGAAAAAACAAAGTTTTAAAAATTCATAACTCTGAGAAGTTTATGAAGACAGAACATGGTTTTTTTTCAATTTACGTGGAATTTTATGTACTCGCAGTTATCTTCTGTCAACATAAACGTAGATTTATTAGGGAATGCTCTAGTTCCCAAAAACTAAACCCATGAATTTTGGTCATAAAAACAGGCAAAAAAGTGTCATTTTTGAGAAGTCGTAGCTCGCCATCTATTGGGCCTAGAAGCTTGTTCCTTGTCTTAAATTAAAGATAATTATGTCTACTTTAAATCATCTGCAGACCATTTTGGCGTAGGTCAATCGATTATATAAATTCTAGATGGTTTTTTGAAAATTAGTGATTTTTGGACAAAAAACGAAAAAAACAGGGTTTTTCGAAACGCTGTATCTCGGAAAGTATTGGTGCTAGGACATTATTTTTTTCCAAGCTCCTCAGAATTTTGTTCACTTTCTTTTCCCTCTCTACCTTTTTTCGCTAAAATCCATAGGAGAGCATCAATCCACGCATATGTGATTTTTGGCTGGTGATGCATTTCGAGACTCTTCGAGACAAATTCGAGATTTTCTTGAAATATGGTCAGATGAGGTCAAAACTGAACGGAAATCGAGAATCTCAAATAAAAAGTTTCAAGAATATTGACTCGAAATCTCGAATTTTCAAGAATATCGACTCGAAATCTCGAATTTTTCGAGAATATCGACTCGAAATCTAGAATTTTTCGAGAATATCGACTCGAAATCTCGAATTTTCGAGAATCTTGACACGAGATCTCGAATTTTTTTAACTAAGATTCATGGTCCCCATTCAGTTTTGATCACATCTGATCATATTTCAATCAAATCTCGAATTTGTCTTGAAAAGTCTCGAAATGCATCACTATTTTTGGCACCTTTCTCAAAAAATATGCCCGGGTTCCGGTTCTAAATTCTTATCACAAAACAAGAAGGTATATAAGTGACCCAAACTGAAGCGATTAACCAAAAAAAAAAATGCGCTCGTGAGTTAATACGATGTAAAATGACAATTTTTACTGGACTAATTCTGTAATCGATAAAAAATTGTTAAAATTATCAAAATTTAACTCGATTTGGAAAATAAATGAAGAATTCTATTTGTATTTTTATCTGACTCGACTGACGTCAACTTTTTCGCCTCGAGGTCGAGTTTAAGGGTATTTTGAATCGTGAGTTTATCTCGTGCTCTAGTCTTTTCTCATCACCCTCGTCCATTTCGAGGAAGGGACACAGATCTCGCACTGGGGTGTTGCACCCTCGCAAATGCGAATTCCAACATGCTCTTGTTAGCTTTGAAAGCGTTCCCTCTCGCATTCGACGTTCATTGGTCCTTCCAGCAGAAACACCCCGATGGATGCTTATTAGAAACGATTCGAATTAGGCACTCGTCGTCGCAAGTCTAGATTCCTTTCGCCCAAGAAATTCTGTACAGAGAGTGCTTTCACCCAGAAGATCTGAATTCAGATGTGCCAACAATGACATTTAAATCTTTTCATTCTATTTTTCTCCTAAATTGAATTACGAAGAAGAGTGCGACTCCTTAGAACAAAGCATCTTTCATTCTTGAAATAGAAATATAGAGACACTAAACAATCCTTGTCAGAAAAATACTCCCATTGAAAGAAATAAATGGAAGTGAATGCTTGAAAATACGAAATATAGTTTCCATATTTTTCCATTAAAAGGATGATAAACTTGTTAGCTTCTGATATCCACTTTTATAAATCTCATACATCATCAGGCTTCTGTTTATCATTGCATTCAAAATAAAGAGAAACTGTAGTAAGTAGTATTGGAATTTTCTTTACAAGAGATGTGTTTATTGCACAAAACCTACAAATGGTGGCGAAACTGGGGCAATTAAAAGAAATTAATTTATTTATCAAGTGAACTATTTAAGATTCCTTTAATGTGCAGAGTTCGACCAAAGATGGTCAACTGCTACTGCACTAACTGCACCTGAGCATCGCTATGACATTATATCTGCACGTGGGCAACCGCACGAGAAACTGACCCAAAGCAACGATGAATCTTAATGACAAGACCGAATCTCCGACAGAGAGAACCCGAGATAACAAGAATCCTCTGATGCAAGAGATTGCTGCCATTACCTTGCTAGAGAGGTCTTCTGTAATTCTGAGCGATAGAGTTGAACTTGAAGCTCTTGAATTTAAAAGTCAAATTGTCATTTTCTTAATGTTTAATGTAACATTATTGCTCCGTCAAGCAAATTTGACAATGTCCCTCATTGTAGCAAATTGACGATGACAATTTGACAATGTCCCTCTGGTAACACAGAAGGTTAAAAAGTCGAAATCTTGTCTTCTATTAAATAAGACATTGCTCTTATTTTACAAATAAAGAATGAAACTATTATATGCATTCTGTAGAAAAATGAGAACCTTTTTCCTACAGCTGATCCGCTGCTGTGTATCGATCGACTGTCGAAAGGAAGTCCATGTGATCACTCGCCATGACTTACAAAAAGAAGCTGAACATGAACCATCTGTATCCTCGTAAAACATACCCCACAGCGTACATGCACCAGAGGAGCTTGCTATGTTTTTTTTTTCGTACAGACCGTGTTACAGAAACACAATGCAGTCGTAACAGAAACTGATCCATGCTATTTAGCTTTTTCGCAAAATATTGTTTAAACAATTTAATGAATTATGAAATTCAGCTGTTCTCCATCAACCTTGCGCCTAATATGATTTTGCTTTAATGCCGAGGGGGAGAATACGTAACAGATGGTCTGACTTAACCGACTCTGACCCTCTGATATCATCTCAACTTTTTCCTCTGGTGAATATCTGTATGAAACTTTCTTGACGATAAAGTTTAAATATTAATCCATGGAATTTTTTGGCAAAAGAATGTATGAAAATCAGGGACCTTCACGAAATTAAGGAATATTTTTAAAATTTTCTTAACTTTCCTAATAATAAACAGGAAATAATTTGATGAAGAACTGTAGGCTGAACAGAACAAGGGAGCCGAAAATAAAGGTTTCACCAAGCAATCAAATAAAAATTAAATTTTATTTTAGTTTTATTTTGATCGACTTGAAACTCGATACAAAACTAATTAATATGCAAACTCTTGGAAAAACCCAAGAATCCACCGACCAAATTTGGACAAACACCATAAAATGCTTCTTTATAAAACAAAAAGGGAACCAGAAGAACCCACCAAAATAAAAAAGAGGAAAGAAAAATGAGAAGGCAACCAACCAAATCCCCTTCCTTCTCTTTTTTTATTTCTCTCATCTTCTTTCCCACCACCATCAAAATAAATAAAGAAACATGCAAAAATGAAACATTCAAAACTAATTAGTTTCATATCGAGCTTCGTGTCGATCGCAATAAAACTAAAGTGTCACTTTATTTTAAAATGCTTGTTCAGTAGAACCTTTATTTTCAATCCATTTTTTCTACTCATCCTAGTTTGCAATCTAATTATTCATAATTTGTTAATATTAATGGAAGAATTGAGAAAAATGCCCCTCAATTTCGTGAAGGTCCCTGATCAAAACACTATGGGAATTTTAGTTGGACATGCTCTTAAATGCTCTTAAAAATTGAAAAAAATTAAATTTATGAAGCCAAATTCAATCTGGAAAATGAATCGTGTGGCCAGGTAATCATGGAAGATAATCGAATATAATTTATGTTATAGGGAAGAGGCAATGAGCGCACTGATCGTTTTGGGCGTATAGTGCGATTAACTCAGTGAACAGACAGTAATGAAATTAAGCACGAAATTAGGTTCCTGATACAGACAGTACACAACAGAATCATACCTGCTCAATTGGAATTTATTGATGTGCAGTGGGTACTAAACTACTAAAATTTTTCAGAATTCTGAAGCATCTATAAAAACCTTCTACAACCATTTGATCCAAAAATAAAAAATTCTTGAGAAACCTTGATCCAACTATTTATAATTTTAGTCAATATGGAGCCTGAACCACAATTTACTTAATACTGTTTATATTGCCGCTCTATATCTGCTCTCTAAATAGTCAGTAAAAATTTTCACTGATTTCATTCAGTGACCCATTTGTAGCTAATTCATCAGTGGATTTTAACTGAATTTCAGTAAAACTGACTGAAATTCAGTCAAAATTCACTGACGAATTAGCTAGAACTAGGTCACTGAATGAAATCAGTAAAAAATTTTACTGACTCAGATTTAGAGAGTGAATTAGTCAAATTTCACTAATTCATCAGTTAATCAATTCTAGTTCATTAATAGATCATTAATAGTTCTTTAATAGGTAATTAATAGAATTCTACTGACAATCAGTGGAAAATTACTAAAATTTCAGTAAATTCCTACTGATTCACCAGTAGAAACGATAACTGAAGTTTCAGTTATGCTTACTGAAATTTCAGTTATCGTTTCTATTGGTGAATTAGTGAAAATCTACTGAAATTTTAATAATTTTCCACTGATTGTCAGTGGAATAATACTAATTGGTGCATCAGTGGAAATCTACTGAAATTTTAATAATTTTCCACTGCTTGTCAGTAGAATTATACTAATTGCCATAGCTAGAATTGAATAACTGATGAATTAGTGAAATTTAACTACTAATTCAGATTTAGAGAGCAGCATCGCATGACGAAAATTACATCATTTCACAACAGTTCTAATAATTTTTCTTCCTCTTCGAGGAAGCAATCTATTGATGAAAATTTTCGAATTTCAATACAAGAATACCAAGGATCACAGCGGTTCAGAATTTCAAGTTTAAGGTAAATAGGGGATTTATTTCTCGAAAAAAGGGGGAAATTTGTTTCTTTTAAAAATACCAAGGATTTATAAGAAAACTCAAATTTCAATAACAAATAAAATTATATTGACTGCAACTAAACCAGCAATTAAATCATAAAAATATTATCAGAGGCTCACTGACAAAAATGGGTTGTTGGGCCAACCATTTTAGTAGTTGGACAAACTACTTTAGTAGTTGGACAAACTACTTTAATATTTGGACAAACTACTTTAGTATTCCAAAGTAAATTATAGGGTATGAAAAAAATACTGCCGATTATTTATAGATTAATGTAAGATGAAAAAAATCTTTCAATGCACAACTTCACGTTGGTTCGCGTCAACTGTCAGTTGAAATTGATCGAATGTGGATTTTTTCAGAACTAAGGGATTAAAGCGCTGCAGCTTTAATTAATCCACTCGGAGATCAAAATTAAACCTCAGGGTTTACTGTGTTACTTTTACTAGTTGATGTATTCAAATTGTTGCAAACAAACTGAATAGTTACGCCTACTAATAAACTAGTTGTCCCAACTGATAAAGTAGTAGAGGCGTACGTTACAAGTCAAAGTAGTTGGCCTAACTAACCATTTTTTTTACAGTTAGTGATCTATCTCTATAAGGGTGAAAATAAAAAATCGATGAAATTGTGTCCCGAGTGTGTCAATGTAACTACGATATTACTGATTTACAATAAATGTTGAAATATATATTTAATTCGTTCTCTATAGTCCATTCATGTATTTTAAGAGCTGAAAATTGTGAAATATCACGTTGGTTAAAAAGGTTAGAAAAAACCATAAATAAATTCTAAATATGTTTCTTGATCTTGTTCTCTACTATTTTCGTCATACATATTTCAAATGCATACTAACAGAAAAAACGTGCTTTAATCAAATTTTAAACATTTTTTTCCATAAAAATTATTAGGTAAATATTGACGATTTTTTTATTTTCACCCATAATATCCTCGAAAAAAATTTATGACACGCTTAAGTTATGTGCCTGAAATTCTGAACGTTTAGATAAACGAAATTTTTTTCTCATTTCATTTTTAACTAAAGATTTGTTCTAAAATATTGGTTTATTAATAAAGAAACTATTATAATGATAAAAAAGCTCATGATTCTTCTTTTTATTTTATAGGTGGAATAATATTTCAAAATAACAAGTAAAAAAAATTCTTTCATTTGAACGTTCAAAACTTCAGGTACATATTTAAGTTTAAGAAAGAGAGAAACTCAGACTGCAAATATTTCCGAACAAAAAAATTGTCGACTAAAAATTAACGCCATATACAAGTTTTCTGCTGCTGAAATTGCTGACAAGAATTAAGATTTCTGAATTATGAAATTACCAAAATTTTTAATTGCCATCAAATCAAATTCCTGAAATAAGAGCCTAAATTCTCCAGAATCTGAAAAAAATCCTCAAAAGTCTGAAATCCCTGTCTAGAAACTAATAAAATATTCCACAAACTAGATTTTCAGAACCTTTGGAACACTCGAGTTTTCTAAAATCCTTCATGAAATGGTCTGGATTTTTCGTCAATCTTCTAGGATTTTCTAGAATATTTTAATGTCCTTGTAGATTCGATAAATCTCCAAAATCTTTTAAAATCCTCTAGAATCTTCAAGATTTTTTATAATATTTCTTCCATATCAGACGATAAGGATAGAAACTTTTTACATTGACTTCTTCGTTTTTTTTTTTTTCATGAGACATTACCTTTACGACATATCGGAACAAGTGGGTTAATTAAAAAAAAATTTATGTTTTAAAATCTTCTAGAGATTTCTTGATTCTTCCAGCATCTTCTAAAATCATCCAGCATTGTCTAGATCCTTTTAAAATTTCCCAGGATTTTTTAAAACTGTTACAGAACTATCCAGACTTTTTCAGAGTTCTGAAATTTTGAAAAACACCCCAGAACCTATTATGATTTTTCAAAATATTCTAGACTGTTTCAGAATCTTTCAGAATCATCAAAAATCTTTTAAATTCTGTCATAAACTTCTAATATCTTCTAATCTCTTCCAGACTTTTTTTTTAAGAGTTTCGAAAAGTCTAGAGGATTTTAGGAAGATTTTAAGGATTATGTAAGTCGTTTGTATATTTTAGAAAGTTCTAGAATATTCTGCAGAATTCTGGAGTTCAGAATATTCTGGAGGATTCTAAAAAATTCTGAAAAAGTCTAGTATATTTTTTAAAATATTACTTCCTTGACTAGGAATTCACAACTCTCAAAGAGTAATCCAATGCAAAGACTTATTATATAATTAATGCAAAACGAGACTCAGACATAAACTGCAAATTACCTAACCTTGTTTTTCCGGCTCTATAGAGTCAGAGAAAAGAGGGAGAAAAGGAAAAAGAATTTCGAGAGATTCTTTAATATTTTAAAAGATTGTACGAAAACCTAGAAAAAAAAGATTGTAGAAAATATTCTAGAAAACACAGAAGATATTAGGCGGTTATGGAAGAGTTTAGAAGATATGATTATGGAAAATTTTGAAAGACATTGAAAGATTCCGGAAGATTTTAGAGTCAGGCTAGAGTATTTTAGAAAATTTGGGAAAAGTTTTGAAGTTTCTAGAAGACTGAATCTCTGAGATTTTGATATTGTGGCACGCGTTTTTGAACGTTATAAGTTTCTATTTATTAAATTCCTTGGAAAATTAATCGGAACTTTGAAATAAAGAAAGGGGAGAAATTCTCAAAAATAGGAATTTTAGAGGATCTTGAGAAAAATAGGGAGAAAATAGAACTGTGATTCCTACAACATTCTTTTTATGAGACATGGAAACAACGAAACTGCTTTGCAGTGATTTTTCTTAATTCCCTATCATTCTAAAAAAAAGACGATCAAGTGCCATTTTTCCGTATGCTTATTCTTGATCTTCGATAGCTTAAAAGTGACCATGGACTACTACATAAAAACTGTATTTCTTAAAGCTTATTACCGATATTTCTGAGTAAAGATAATAGTATGCCAATACTCTATAATCTGTACCGAAAAATCTACATTGCATACGCGGTAACCTTGGGCGCCATTACGAGGAACATTAATGTTTTACGATCCTTCGAAGCGATCCATCGAAAGTAGTAAAAGTGATCCTTACATTCTAAGCTAAGAAGACGAGCAGACCTCTATTGTAAAACCTCGTGTAAAACCTTACTGGTAATAATTTCCCTGCTAGTTACAGCCTTTTAACAAGCTCTGATTCATCTTCATCGATTCCCATCAATAAAGCAGTTAATCGATATTGTGATGTGTACCTTTGATAAAAACTGCAATGGCTAAGGCTTCACGAGTATTAGTACACAATCCTATTTAAGTTTACTCCAGTAAGCAGTTACTCTTTCGTATGCAGAATACGTGCTTACTTCCACACGCTATTTACATATATAGACTGGCTTTTAGAACTCGCAAAAAGGAATGGAAACTTATACGTATCACAGATATTGATGCAGTATTTCGAAACTGGTGAATTTGATTTGATATTTTTCTCTCTGAATTTGAAAGTCAATTTTGACTATGCAGAAAAATCTAGGATAAGAAAATGTAGATAATAGTTGAAAAATACATTATTTAAACGAAAACTAAAACTTTCATTACTTAAATGAAAACTAACCAGCCTCCGACATTTTGAAGAGCTCTTCAAACTTACGTTAATGCTTTGAAGTTTAGTAAGATAAAGAAAATAGTGGCAATTCTTTCAGCAAATTATTAGGAAATTATTTTTACTTAGTTTTACTCAATAATGACATTAATGATTAATTGAAGTCAGACTATTAAAAATTCGCTATGTAATTTATTTTTAACTAAATTTCACTCCAGTACCGTTTTCTATTAAATGAATTGGTAATCATGTCCAGGAAGTTGGCAACGCCAACTTTAAATTTTCAAAAAATGAAAATTCTGCTGAATTGTGCTAGGTTTGTGCTGCTTTGTGTCGTAAATGATTTTTTGGAAAAATCAAAATTTGACCCCAAAAATCAAAAAAACATTTTTTACATCAGCCTTGCCAATTCATTTTTTCGAAAAAATAAATGTTGTGCTACATACAATGAAAGATGCACAAACTTGTGATGTAAACCAAATTTTAATATCTCTGACCATTTTCGAAAAAAACCAAATTGAAAAAAAAAATCTGCCTCGCCATTTCTGAATTTCAAAAAAATGAAACTTGTGCTGAATTGTACTAGGTTTGGGCTGTTTTGTGCCGTAAAGGATTTTTTGAAAAAATCAAAATTTGACTACAAAAATTTTTAAAAAAACATTTTTACTATCTTTACCCAATATTTTCAAAAATAGGAATTTCGAAAATCTGAAACTTGTGCTGGGTTGTGCTAGGTTAGCACAACAAATAACTCTAATATCAATTTTCACTGGCATTACTATTTTCCAAAAAAAAACCGAATTTTTCAAACTTGGAACGCATTCTTTACCCAAAATTTTCAAAAATACTAATTTTCAAAATCTGAAACTTGTGCTGGGTTGTGCTAGGCTAGCACAACAAATAATTCTCATATCAATTTTTACTGGGATTAACATTTTCCAAAAAAAATCGGATTTTTTAAACTTGGAACGCATTCTTTATCCAAAATTTTCAAAAATAGGAATTTCGAAAATCTGAAACTTGTGCTGGGTTGTGCTAGGCTAGCACAACAAATAACTCTACTATCAATTTTTTACTGGCATTAATATTTTCCAAAAAAAAACCGGATATTTTAAACTTGAGACGCATTCTTTACCCAATGTTTTCAAAAATAGGAATTTCAAAAATCTGAAACTTGTGCTGATTTTTGCTAGGCTAGCACAACAAAAAACTCTAATATCAATTTTTACTGGCATTAATATTTTCCAAAAAAAACCGAATATTTTAAACTTTTTGGAAAATGTTAATGCCAGTAAAAATTGATATCAGAATTATTTGTTGTACTAGCCTAGCACAACCCAGCACAAGTTTCAGATTTTCAAAATTCGTATTTTTGAAAATTTTGGGTAAAGAATGCGTTTCAAGTTTGAATTATCCCGTTTTTTTTGGAAAATATTAATGCTTAATATTAATATTAATTTTGGATAAAGAATGCGTTCCAAGTTTAAAAAATCCGATTTTTTTTTGGAAAATGTTAATGCCAGTAAAAATGGATATGAGAATTATTTATTGTGCTAGCTTAGCACAACCCAGCACAAGTTTCAGATTTTCAAAATTCCTGTTTTTTAAAATTTTGGATAAATAATGCGTTCTAAGTTTAAAAAATCCGGTTTTTTTGGAAAATGTTGATTCCAGTAAAAATTGATATTAGAGTTATTTGTTGTGCTAGCCTAGCTCAACCCAGCACAAGTTTCAGATTTTCGAAATTCGTATTTTTGAAAATTTTGGGTAAAGAATGCGTTCCAAGTTTGAATTATCCCGTTTTTTTTGGAAAATATTAATGCTAGTAAAAATTGATATGAGAATTATTTGTTATGCTAGCCTAGCACAACCCAGCACAAGTTTCAGATTTTCGAAATTCCTATTTTTGAAAATATTGGGTAAAGATAGTA
>JBAGKK010025689.1:0-11218 GCA_037177015.1 Euceroptres primus | reverse complement strand
CAGAGTAATTGATTTCTTCTGCTTTGCGTTTTGTGGAATTAACCGGGAGATACTCTTTACGGTCAGACGCAGCTTTTTTATCACGGAAGAAGCCATAGGGTAAATTATGGAGTCCTTGCATCTCGATGAGTAGCCATTAACATTCGTCAAACAGAAATAACAATTATCGATATGGTTCAGAGGTTCTCTCCAAGAAGTCGGGGAAGAAAAAGTGAAGATATGATCGAAATTCCCTCGATATACTGACCTCAATGAAATGGCAAAAGTCGAACAGCAACTGTTTGGTATCCAATATTTTACTGCATTTTCGGCTTTAATCTGAAAAAAAATCTCGTAACCTTCTCGCATTGCAGGAGAAATGTTTTGTCTCTGTTTTTTGGGACAAAAACACCGCAAACGTAACAGGAGCTATCGGGATGATTTTTGCAACCACGCTCAATTTTGCAATTGTTGCAGAATGAGTGTCGAATGATAGCTGACAATCAGCGCTAATGAATTGGGGTTCAATAGGAATGAGTTCTGGTCCTAGAGTATAGGTAGCATACATGTGACTTCGCAGAGATCTAGCATGAAATGAAAACAGCACGGAGCACGATACGCAGGAGAGCTCAGAGCTGTTGCATGTGACATAGTAGAGGGGAGTTGCGCATGCGCTATAGTAAAGGGGAGTAGGGCATGCGCTATGTACACTTTCCCCCGACCGATCCTTTGTATCACGTGTACAGCGACCGTGTGACGCCTGCGTGATTAATACCTGCTCAAGAATCCAAAGAATTGAATACTGTTAACACTATGAAAATGATAAACTTCGTGAATAATGTGAAATTTGCAGACATTGAAGATTCTGGTACAATGAAATACTAGATACAGTAGATACAGTAGTGCGCAAGAGCGCCGTATCTTCTCTGCGTGTTTGTCTCTTTTGAAACTACTGCATTCTAAAATAGATTCAAATGCTGAAAAAATCTATTAAAATAGCTAATTCTTTTATGTTGGCAAAATGCGCGAGTCATTTAAAAAACTTTTGAGTGTTTTTTCACGAATTATCCAGATCGGTGAAAATGACACTACCAATAAAAACATTTTAATTACGTTGTTTGTGATAGGCAGAAGTTTGTTTCTTTGCAAAGTTTTAAAGCCAAATGTTTTGTGAATGCAAAGAACAAAAGAAACAGTTGTAAAAAAAATTCTACGGCAGTAAAAATTACGAAATTATGAGAGGTAAAATATTACGCCGACATGTCAAAAACACGTTTTTAAATTTTTTAATTTAAAAACGGCAAATAAGTAGTAAACCATATTATGACACGATCCCTTTTTGATAATTTTACTTATAAAAAATTGCTCCAGTTCGCAGATTTTTGTATTAATGATTTTTAAAGGGTTTTTCAAGACCTTGCACCCTATTAAATTGGTTTTAGAAAGTGTTTTAATTTTTATAATCAATGTGAAATGTGAATTTTTATTAATACAGTAAGTATCTAACAACTTTTGCAAATGTGAGTAGTGACTCATTTCCACTTTTAGGAAAAAGTGTTCAAAGAAATCAATGAGGACTTTCTCAATATTGAAAAATTTTCTCTTTTTCTTCTTTCTTGTGTTGGGTTGTTTGATAAGCGTCTACTTTTTACCGCTTAACATTTATTAGTTAGCAGCATCAACTAAAAATACCAGTAAACTTACAATAGGGTAAAAATGTCTCAAGAATATCAAATTTTGTCGAGGGTGTTTCGATTTTTAAAAAAAAAGTAGATGGAGGAGCTAAAACTCGCAGGGATAATGGATTTTAAGTGGTAGCGTGTGTTGGTGATTCTCCTGAAAGGGACCTTTCGACGTTCTGGTTATTCTTTTCAACACTGTTCATTTTAAATTGTTGAGAATCGACAGAGTGGTCTGTAGACCCGTAAGTAATATCAGAAAAAACTTTTTAACCGATTCCTATAAGCTGAATTTATAGGGGAGCTTGAAATCTGTCATATTCGAAGCCTTTTTGCGATGTCTCTAACACGAGTTTTAGCTTTCGTAGCTTTTTTATTGGAATTTCCTTTCCTTGAAGTTCCTTTCTCGCGAGTAAAAAATTCCGTGTCATATCCGAAGCCACTTGTTTTTTAGTGAAAAAAATTATTTTAACGTTACTTTTATAATACAACCTAAAAAGTGTTCGCATATTGAACTGATTTTATAACATTAGAAAATGTATGATTTTGGTCATATCCAAAACCTTTCTGTCATATTCGAAGTCTTTTTTCGCTTCTACTCAGAGATTTTATTTTACACTATTCCGATTTCGTTGAAGTGCGTATCCTAAGGTTTTTGGGGTCGCTGAATCGGAATCTAATAACAGAATTTCAAAATTCGCAAAATGGTGGATCTAATATGATAGATCAAAATTTAAATATTGTATTTTTATAAAAATATAGTAAGTATCTGAATGTTTTTAGGGTCGCTGAATCCAAATCTGAATCAAAATAAATTGATTTTTTAATTTGAAGGTACTGTTAAATCATTTTATTTTATACGCATTTCATATATTTTAGACTACGACTGAAAGGGTTATAAAATCCATAGTTTTGAAGAATAATTTTGCGCAATTCACCTTTTGACTCTTGAAGGTCGTATAAATTGATTTCACGAAAAGAAAACTTTTAAATCGAAAATTTTTTTTTCATAAAAGTACTTGAATAGGGTCTCTTTTGTGCCAGTCCAGGAGATATTTTCACTTTTTTCAGGTGGGTTAACCGATTTGGACGAAACTTGGCAAATTTCAATTACATATTAAGACCAAGTTTGAGGTCAAAATATTAATTAGTTCATGAGATACACAAATGTGACAAATTTCTTTAAAGGGGGATTTCTCGAGAACAAGATATCGTAGACATGATTTTTTTTGTAAAAAATTTTGGAAAATAAGATGCATGTAATGAGTTATTAGTGATATTAACGTATTTTAAAAGTAACAAAGTTATTGAAACAATTAAACATAACTTTCGTCTGACCATTCGAAATCGATTGGTTGAAAGACCGAAACACTCTTTATTGTGTGTGAAATTAAAAAAAAATTGAGTGCACTTCATAAATTTGCTTAAAATTTTGAAAATTGTTGCGCGCGCCAACGACCTATGCCATGTGCTTTGGTGCTTAATGCGCAAGCCCGACACATGAATCGCTTCCACTCTACACCGCTGGAAGACAAGGCTCAAAGTCCCGGTTACTCGAAGTGGGAATGGTCTCGAATAGCTTTATCCCGGGCCGTATCTTACTTATAATTGAAGTCAATATGAAATAAAGAATGGCTAAAAATTTGTTCGAAAGTATTAAAAATTGCACTATACAAAACGGATTCCTAAATTCTTTTTATATTTCGATATTATGAACTATTTGGTTGCAAAACTGTGAGAAAAAAGCGTTAAAATAAGAAATTAAAAAATAAAAAATAGATTTACCAGTGCAATAAATAAATAATTAATATTTATTATATGATAATAGTATAATCGTCATATTATTTAATATATTTAATGTTTAGTAAATTATTATTATTATTTATTTTATTAATAAATCTTTTTTGGAATGAAAATTGCAAATTGTAGACGTTTTTATTGTACACCAGTTATACTTTATAACTTCTATAATAACTGTCAGTCCTAAGTCTGGATTAAGTGGGAATGAGATTTTTTAAATCCAATTTTTAGATATGCTACTTATTTTCAAACAATAATAACAACAGTCAATTTTGTAAGGGACAATGTTTGTAACGTACACAAAATTGTAACCTACCTTTAAAAATTGATGACTTAATATTTATTAAATGTTTGTATTTGACAATGTTTGTAACGTAAACAAGATTGTAATCTACCTTTCAAAAATTCGTGATTTAATATTTATTAAATACCCAATTTTTTAAAGGTAGGTTACAATTTCCTGTACGTTACAAACATTGTCAAATATAAGATATTTTGTGTAAAAAAGTTGAGAAATAAAACGTTTCGAGCACCGCAACGCGTTGGGTAACATAGATCTTCTAGGAGGGACGAGCGTCGCAGCCTCAGCAGCGTGTGCACCACTTGCCTGCTCTCGCGTGAATTTTCAAGTCCCGTTGCGCGCTCAACAATTTTCAAAATTTTGAGCAAGTTAATGAAGTGCACTAATTTTTTTTTCAATTTCACAGAGGACACAATAAGAAGTGTTTTCGCCTTTGAACCAATTGATTTCTACTGGTCGGACGAAAATTATGTTTAATTGTTTAAATGACTTTGTTAATTTTCAAAATATGTGAACAACACTCATATTCGTCTCATTTTCCTAAATTTGTTTTAAAAAAAGGATCAAGTCTACGATATCTTGTTCCCGAGATATCGCTAAAATAAAAAACTGAGCAACTTTTAAACTAATTAATATTTTGACCTCAAATTGGGTGCATTCATTGGGCTCTACATGGAATTGAAATCTATTAAATTTCATCTTAATCAGCTACCCTACTCCGAAATAGTCAAAATATATCCTGGACTGACACTTTTTGGAGAATCACCCGTGTATATCAACATCCATGCACTGGAACCTATGCACTCAAAATCGATTATCTTCTGGAGTTTTGGGTTCTCCATCAGTTCTTTTTTAATCGACGCATAAAATTTCAAGAAAGTCTAATGTCGCATTAAATATTAGAAATAAGAGGTGCATTTATGTAAAAAATTGAATCCAATTGTTTGAAAATTTTAAACAATTCTATATCATGTCTATAAAAATAATTTAAATTAAATTAACAGTCTCGAAGATATGGTTTACATGCAAGCGAGTGGCCTTGTAAAGCCCATTCGGCGACACTAAAAAAATTTTTCTCCGAAACAATATTTTTGAAATATTTTTTCAATTTTTATTTCGTTTCAAATTTTTATAAATTATATTTATTCCTGATAAAATGAATTAAATTCCTTTAAGGGTCTCGGAGATATTGTGTTTTGAAAAGAGAGCACCTTCGAAATTCAAAGTCCGGTAACTCCCAGAATCTTGAAAATTTTTCAAAACCATTTAACCCAGAAAATTACCTCACATAACACTAAAGTTTGGTCAAACTTCATTAAAATCGTAAGATCCTCGACCAACTTTGATATTATTGAGAAATTTTGACCCAAATAAACAACTATTGCGAAAATGACAAATTTCCACTTTTTGGAAAAAATTACCAAAGAAATGATGAAAAAATGTAATGAAAAATTTTCACTTTTTTTTGGACTGGTTGTAAGCGCCTATTTGTTACTGTTTAAAGTTTGTTAGTCAACAGCATCAATTAAAATTGAAGAAAAAATAAATAAAAAACCCGACTGCGTAAAAAACTATAACAAAAGTCTTTGTGGCGGGGAATTACTGAATTCTTTGTAAAGAAATTCTATTCCTTTATCTTTTTTCAAAATTGGTTAAAAATGATTAGGATCACCAAGAATTAAGTGTTTAAAAACTATTGATTAACTTCTTTATTAAGTAGATCCAAAGCAATCATTTATTACAATAGTGGGGGTTGCAAAGTGTTAACGTTGCATAAATTACATTTTTGGCGTTTTCGTAGTAACAGCGTTACACCTTGAATAATAAAATAAAAGTGTAAAAAATCTAACTACTCAAAACATGTCAAAAAAAATTTTGGATTTAATTTTTCACACAAATGCATCCCTTATTTTTAACATTTAATGTGATATCAAACTTCCTTGTAATTTTAGACGTCAATTTTTTTTTTTTAGTGTATAGGTTGCAGTGCATGAATGTTGACATACACACGCTACCACTCAAAATCCATGATCTCCGCGAGTGTTGGCTCCTCCATCAACTTTTTTTTTTTAATCGAAAGACTGTCGACAAACTTTGATATTCTTGAGAAATTTTGACCCTATTGTAAGTTTACTATTATTTTTAATTGGTGCTGCTGACCAACAAATGTTAAACAATGAAAAGTAGACGTCTTATCAAACAGTCTAAAACAAAAAAGGAGAAAATTTTTTATTATTGAGGAAGCAGTCATTGATTTCGATGACGATTTTTTCATAAAAGTGGAAATGGGCCACTTCTACAAATGTTGTTAGACAGATACTGTATTAATATAAATTAAAACACTTTCTAAAACCAATTTCATAGGGTGGAAGAGTTTGATTCTCTGTTTGACATTAAGGTTTGAGTTAAAATTATTATGTTCTTTTTTGTTGTTTTTACAGAGGTCCAAGAGGAGTACGGGGTTATCGAGGAATTACTCGTGGAATTAGTCGCGGAAGTGCATATTTTGCAGGCTACAGACCAACAAGACGACCCAGGTAAGAACTATTTAACTTAAGAAGTTAAATACTTATAAGCAGTGCCCTTTTCTTTTTTTTTATCTCGTCATTTTTCCATCGCGTATTCGAAGCCTTTTGCTAATTTAATAAAAATTTGTTGATTGAAACAGTGATTGAAATAAATAGCAGGTTGAGGCTCTCTATAATCTCTATAATCTTTAAATTTTATAGTTCTCACATTTAGAATAAAATAACTCAGTTATGTGGCTCGACAAATACACGGAGAAAAATGACCATCTGGATGGTCAGACCGACCTTCGCCGACTATCTAGAGGGTCGGACTAACCACCCGGACGGTCACAAATACCATCAAAATTTGACTCTCAATTCATTGGGTAGAAACTCGCAACGTTCAATGCAACGGTACTTGAAATTTAAAATTTAAAAATATTTTAAACAATAAAACGTTAAATAAGCACAAATAATGCATAATAAAGAGCTTTTGTGTAAATAATTAAATTTTTTAACAATAACTAAGCGATACACTCGTCGCAGTTTGCTCCGCAAATATTAAAGTCAAATTCTCGGTAATAAACAAAAATCGTAAAAATCGGGCACTATTCCCGATTGAAAGGTACAACTTTACATTGTTATTAAAAAAAATATAAGAAAAATATTGTGTTTCGCGCAACCCCTATTCCCTCGATAGAAATCTTTGAAATTTCGTTGCACATACGCCAAGTCAAATTCTAGGTCAAAAATAAAAATAGCGAAAATTGGCCACTGTGCCAGGTTGAAATATACAACCTTGTCTTGTTAATAAAAAAATATATTAAAAAATTATGTCTCGCGCAACCCCTATTCTGCCATACTAAGGAAGACCTCACACGAATGACATTGTCGCTTAGGTCGACTCTGACGTAGCGAGCAGCGCGTTGACACCAGTCAATCTTTCGCCCCACGAAGTGGAGGAGAAAAATGAGGTGTCTGGTCGAATATTGATTAACACCTGTGTTTTGTAAGGACAGATATCAGGACAGGTGTCAGGTAGTATCCCTCTTCCGATACCGTCCGTCACTTCCCTCTACGAGTGGCGTTGCTAGGACCTCTGTCTCGAGAATGCTGCGGGCTACTCGATCCATCCCCAGAAAGTCTTAAAATAGATTCTGTTACCACTCGTAATCTTCGGCGGAGTCGCCGGCTGATGGTCCCGGTTGTCCCTGGGCGAGTCGTCGGTGTTGCATCCACTCTTCTCATGTTCGAGGAGGAGGGTGGCGGCCTTGGACGAGCGTAGGCCTTGGCGGGGATCGTATCACTCGGAACCTGGTTCCATCCCGGCTGAGAGAGGTCAACTCATACTTTAAGAAGTCCTCCCGATGCCTTGGATCTTCAGAATATTCTTTCAGGTGTAGGAGTACCGTACTTTCCTCATACACATGCACACGCAACAACGGCTCGAGAGCAGACGTGGTGGTGTCTCGACCCTCAGGTGGGTTGTTGTTGAGGTCACGGGGTGGCAAGGAAGCAGTTCGTGCGCGAGGCTTCCGTTTACGTCGTCGTCTCCGTGGCTTACATCCTTCTCCAGGTTGCGGCTGAGTTTGAGCGGGCTGTACGACTCGTAGTGGTAGGGGTCGTATAGCGCTGACCGTCGGTTACGGCGAAGACGCTGCCGTCCTCGTGGTGGAAACCTGGGAGCTGGACTCGTCTTGGCAGAGTACGAGCTTTGGTGTTGACGATCCTTCGTCTCTCAAGTGGCGGGTTTGCACCTAAGAGAGGTACCGTTTCAACGCCACCAGGTAAGATGGACTCTGGGGAGGTCACGTTTACGAGAGGAAGGTGTGAAGGTAAGTAAAAAGGCGGTTTTGTACCGTATACTACCTTGCTTTTATTGGGAACAAAAAAAAATGCTTGTCCGTGAGCCTGAGCAGAGTGCCGAGTCCCGTCGGTGAGACGAGCGTGAAGTGAGAGAGTGGGGGAAGCTCTCACCGGCTGGGAAAGCTCGAGGTGTGCTGGTCCATTGCTTGACCAGAAAGAAGTTCCCTGCGCTGCGCTGCGTGGCGAGTTATATGCCACAGAATCGCGTGCTCTATTGTCGACAGACACGACCGTCTCCCGCCTAGCGGAATACAGAGGTACTTCGGTGGTATCGATCGCCCGTCTCTCGGAGGATACAACGGGTGAATCGAAAGTACGCATTAATTAAATGTCTCGCCCATCAAAGAAAAGAATAATTAAATGATCGGACATTTATGCCCGTATCGGGCACTATTCCAGATTAAAAGATATAACTTTATATTGTTATTTAAAAAATATAAGAAAACGAATCATGTTTCGCGCAACCCCTGTTTCCTCGAAAGAAATCTTCGAAATTTCGTTGCAAATACTCCCAGTCAAATTGTACATCAAAAATAAAAATCGCAAAAATAAGGCACTATGCCAGGTTGAAAGATACAACTTTATATTATATAGGAGTTGCGCGAAACATGATTTTTTTCTTATTTTTTTAAAAACAATATAAAGTTGTATCTTTCAATCTGGAATAGTGCACGATTTTTGCGATTTTTATTTATGACCTAGAATTTGACTTATAGTATTTGCAACGAAATTTCGAATATTACTATCGAGGAAATAGAGGTTGCGCGCAACGTAATTTTTTTCCTAATGTTTTTTTAATAACAATGTAAAGTCTTATCTTTCTATTGGCAATATTTCCTTATTTTTTCGATGCTTATTTTTCATTCAAAATTTGACTTGGAGTATTTGCAACGAAATTTCGAAGATTTCTATCGAGGAAATAGGGGTTGAGCGAAACATAATTTTTTGCCTTTTTTTATAACAATATAAAGTTGTATCTTTCAATCTGGAATAGTGTCCGATTTTTGAGATTTTCATTTTTAATCTAGAATTTGACTTGGGAGTATTTGCAACGAAATTTCGAATATTACAATCGAGGAAATAGGGATAGCGCGAAACGTAATTTTTTTCTTAATATTTTTTAGTAACAATGTAAAGTTTTATCTTTCAACCGTCAATATTGCCTTATTTTTGCGATGTTTATTTTTGATTCTGAATTTGACTTGGAGTATTTGCAACGAAATTTCGAAGATTCCTATCGAGGAAATAGGGGTTGCGCGAAACATGATTTTTTTCTTATATGTTTTCAATAACAATATAAAGTTGTATCTTCCAAGCTGGCATAGTGCCGGATTTTTTCGATTCTTATTTTTGACCTAGAATTTGACTTGGAGTATTTGCAACGAAATTTCGAATATTACTATCGAGGAAATAGGGGTTGTCTGAAACGTAATATTTTTGTTATATTTTTTTAATAACAATATAAAGTTTTATTTTTCAACCGGGAATAATGCCTGATTTTTGAGATTTTTATTTTTGACCTAGAATTTGACTTTAATGTCGGCGGAACGAACTGCGTCGAGTTTATCGCTTAGTTATTGTTAAAGAAATTAATTATTCACATAAAAGCACTTTATTATGCATTATTTATGCTTATTTACCGCTTTATTGTTTAAAAAATTTTGAAATTTTAAATTTTAAATCCGTTGCGAACTTCTACCCAAATCTCAATTCTTGACCTTCCATTTTTCTCCGCGTACGTGCTTATTAGGTTTAGCGTATCTTAAACTAATCAGTTCTGACCATGATCATTGATCATTTAATTTAGTCTACATTTTGAACCTAAAACTGTTTTAAAATTTTGATTGCGTGAAAAAGTAACCTTTCACAACTGCCATTCTTCTGCCCAAAATCAATATCACGGATATGCACAGTACGATAAAAATGTGGCAAGATTCTCATCGTTAAACAAATGTTTAGAAAATATTTTTATAAGCAGAAATAAACAGCACGTTTTGTATATCCATTGTCTTATTTCCGAGAAGACCGCCAGAGGCGCTTATCCGAAGGTATTTTATCTAAAACGATAAATGACAGTACCGCCACCATGGGGAATACTCGGAACTACAAACTTATCGGATGCCGCCTTTATTAACATGATAGTCGATTTGTGTGCGAATTCATCACGAGGCGCGACGGCGCTTGCGCAGATGCACGTAGTGAGAGAACCCCAATTAGTATGCATACCGTACGTGTGATGACGTTTTAAAGGGGTATATACGAGCAATTCCAGGTCAAATCATCTGAAGAATTTAATGTATTGTTAGTAATTTTGATGAAAATTCTAGTATCCGTTCTTTCAGGTGTTGAAAGAAAACCCCTAAAATAGTTTTTGAAAAATTCAAAAAACTTAGGAAATATTCAAAATTGAAAATGTTGGTCCTTTTTTTAACTTTCATAACTTTGGTGATTTTAATGATATTAGGATGTATTTTTTAAAAAATTATTCAGAATAAGACGCAGTTTTGAAGAAATATTTTTTGGCAAAAAAATTTCAAAAATTTTTTGGATTTATCAGAAACAAATTTTTAAACTGAATTTTTTAAAAAAATTCATTTTTGATTTTCTTTACATTCTTTTTATAGATAGCTTACAATGTCCTCTAAAAGCGCTGATAATATAAAATTGGGATCTCTGTCAGTTTTCGAGAAATAATTAAGAACGTACGCCGTGGCATGGAGTGCCCAGCGCGGTTCGTATCCTGAAGAGCGCCCGACACGATGAGTTTCAACCAAATTCAACCTGAATGTCCTCGCACTTGCCAATTTTCTGTAGAATGTAACTTCTGCATATTGTGCAATTATTTTAAGCACAAAATTAAAAACATCTCAGGGGTCCTTTTTTTAAACACCTCCATTTTGTAAAATTAGAATTCCTTTTTGAATTTGTTAATTCTTCTTACGGGGCGTCATTAGTCCTTAAAAATTCAAGAAAAATAATTTTAATTTCACAAAATGGAGGTTGTTGAAAAAAGGACCCCAGAGATGATTTTAATTTTGTGCTTAAAATAGTTGCACAACATGCAGAAGTTACATTCTACAGAAAAT